>JANAVB010022750.1:0-189431 GCA_029216955.1 Iris pallida | reverse complement strand
ACTCTCCTTCTCTTCTCTGTTCATTTTCAATCGGAAATTTCCATATAAGGAGATCGCCCCATCGTTGTTAGACTGCAACAATAACGACGGAGGAGCTACAGCAGCAGTACAAAGCTCCATCACCGGATGCAGTCCCACACCTCGGCAGCAGCATCAGCAGCATAAATTTTGTACTTCAGTATAGTGATTTTATAATTTAAAAAATAAAATTCAATATTTTATGTTTAATATGAGTAAACTAAAGTTGGCTCCGGCCTTCTCAAATAAAACATAACCTGAAAAATTCAGTCTTGCTACGACACAGCTTTAATTAGCCTTCATTCGATACCGACAACTACGAGGAAATTACTCACCTGTGCCGTAATCAGCGCACCACAGTGATGCTAACATGAATAAAATTCTTGCGCCGGCCTTTATTAATCATAACCATGATAAGGAGGAGGGTCACATTTCTCAGACTAATGACTATAAAGTGATCGATATTAGAACATCACCATCATCAACAATAACCAAGTTGTAGAAGTTTGGCTTTTTCTTTGTTGATATGGCTTTTAGTATTAAAATTCTCGCAAATGTAGGATAAACCAACTCTATGGTGAGGATAAGAGGATAATATATATAGTTTCGTGCCTTCTTACACTTGACTGGCAATACGTAGGAGATGCAGACCCATCTCCAAGGTCTAGGGAAAATATTATATATGTTAAGATAATATACTTAATACACGAACAAGCATCTATAGTTATCAGTTGCAATTAACAAACTGTACATAGTGACATGAGATCATGCTAAATCATACATATAACAATTAAAATTATGTAAGACACCATTGCAAAAAATTAAATTATATATATATATATATATATATATATTTTATATATATATATATATAATATAATATATTATATATATATATATATACAATTTGCAAATGACCTATAGCTAAGTGTTGGGTATGGCGGTTGGGTGCAGAGTAGGTGCGCGGATGCGGTGCAGGCGCAAGTGCATGTGCAGCGCTAGTGTGGAGCTGCGGCTACGGCTGCGTGAGGCATTCGGGCCGGAGGGAGCCTTATGACGGGAATGGGGTTGCTTGAAAACCTCAAGCAAGGGATTTCCGAATTTATGGAACAGTCGAGTCCACGACCAAGAAAAAAAAGAAAAAGAAAAATCCAAAACTGAAAGAAGAATTTTTCCTTCGGCTGAGTTGTAGCTAGGGGTGAGCGTTATTCGGTTTTGCCCGAAAATCGAATCGAACCGAATAAGAGATTCGGTTCGGTTTAAAAAAATGGTGGTTCGTTTCGTTTTGAAACTAGTAATTTTCTTATTCGGTTTCGATTAAGGGTTTTGATCCCAAACCAAAAAACGAATAGAAAAATTTAGTATACACACACACACACACACACTATAGATATATATACACACATCAATATATTATATTATATATAATATATATATATATATATATATATATATATATATAAATATAATATATTATATATATATATATTATATATATATATATATATATAAAAATATATATATAAAAAAAAAATATTATATATATTATATATATATATAATATATATATATATATATATATATATATATATATATTAATGTGTGTAGCAAATGACCTCTAGCCTAGTGGTTAAGAGAGATGCATGCGGCCGAGTGGTCAGTAGTTCGAATCCCAGTGGGAGCCCAGGGGGAGCGATTCCAAAAATAATTTACCTGGTTCCAATATATATATATATATATATATATATATATATATATTATATATATATATATATATATAATGTGTATATTACCTATAGTGTGTGTGTGTGTATATATCTATATAAATATAAATATAAATATAAATATAAATATAAATATAAATATATATATATATATATATATATATATATATATATATATATATATATATATATATATATATAGGGAGCGGATCAAAGCCCCCCTTAGAAAACCCCCTAAAAACCTCCCTCACTCTAATTCATAGTATTAATGTTAATATTATTGTTAATATTAATATTAATGTTAATATTAATGTTAATATTATTTTTTTAATTTTTTTATATATTCATTTTAATGTTAATGTTAATATTAATGTAATGTTAAGGTTAATGTTAATGTTAATGTTAATGTTAATATTAATTTTAATGTTAAGTTAATGTTAATTTAGTATTTATTGTTAATATTAGTATTAACTTTAACATTAACATTAATATTAACATTAATATTAACATTAAATTACGGATTAGAGTGAGGGGGATTTTTAGGGGGTTTTCTAAGGGAGACTTTTGATCCGCTTCTATATATATATATATATAAGCGGATCAAAAGCCCCCCTTAGAAAATTTCCTAAAAACCCTCTCACTCTCATCCGTAATATTATTGTTAATATTAACATTAAATACTAAAATTAACATTAATATTAACATTAAAATTAATATTAATATTAACATTAACATTAACATTAATATAAAAATAAAATAAAAATTAATATTAACATTAACATTAATATTAACATTACTATTAACATTAATATTAACATTAACATTAATATTAACATTAATATTAACATTAATATTACGGATGAGAGTGTGGGGGTTTTTAGGGGGTTTTTTAAGGGGAGCTTTTGATCCGCTCCCTATATATATATATATATATATATATATATATATATATATATATATATATATATATATATATATATATATATATATATATATATATATATATTACACCCAAAAAAAAAATATATATATTATATTGATATATTACACCCAAATTTTAGGGGGTTTTATATATATATATATATATATATATATATATATATATATATATATATATATATATATATATATATATATATATGCACATCGGGTATATATATATATGCACATCGGGTTGTGGTGTACTGGTAACACGACCGTGCATTGGGGGGGGGGGGGGGGGGGGGGGTTTCGTGTCCTGGGGGGCTCGAATTGCCTAGCCTCACGGGTTACGGGTTGCTAGGTTAGTATATATATATATATATATATATAATATATATATATATATATATATATATATATATATATATATATTCATGACCCGCACCCAGTGTAAGGGCGTGAGACCGTTGGTACGTCCAGCCTACGCTGCAGTGTTGGCGGTAGAAACGCTTGTCCTAGGTCTCAACAACATCTAACCATAATATAATATACATGTCCAGAATATATATACTTCCAAACGGAGGACAATCTCAGAAAGATACAACTCAATCACAAAGTAACTCAAGAAGGATAACAACACGACTTTGGATAGAAGGATATCAAGTGCGATACAACCAGAATAGAAATAAGTTTAAGTGTTAACATTACATCCCAAAGTTGCAGTAATATCTATATACAACTCATGAAAGACAACTGAAAACAAAACCAGACAACATCCTAGCAATCTATTCCAGGCACTACTGGTGCTTCCTCTAGGCCAGCTGGATCCTCCAAGTTCTTTGTAAAATTTTGTTAACATATCCTGTAAAACCCCTAAATTTCTACTATATTTTTTAATATAAATTTGGTACTGATTTAAAATTTTGTATTATAACGTCGCGTAGTCGTATTGTACGTCGCGCACGAAAATTTTATTTTTCGTAATTGCTCGACGAGTGCGAATATGTGCGAGCGTACATATTTTTAGAAAAATATTTTTTCCCATTTTATAGTTTTAAATTAACATATGTAATAATTATTCTTGCTATCATACCAAAATTTCTAAGTTGCTATTTTTAAATTATTTATGTATGCCGATTTCGAAAATAATATATACATAGATATTTGTACTAGTCACGTGCGAGATACATGAAAATTAATTCATGTATATATAGGAATTCTCAAAATTATTTTTATTATTTATCTTAATTTATTTAAATATTTATTGCAATTTTCGAAATTATTATTATATGTATTTTTAAAAATATATTTTAAATTATTGTGACAATTTAAATCGTGATTTGAATTTATGTATTTAGTTAAATGGTTAGATATTTGAAAATTGATTTATCCCATTTGATTTTAAACTAAAAATTTAATTACATTTAAATTTGGATTTTGATTTGGATTTAATTGATTTCAAATTAAGTAGCAAATTATCTATAATTGGGTTTTAAATAAATCCTAGTCCTTATCTAATTGGGAATTCCCACATCCTATAAATAGGCAGGTACTCCTCCATATTATTATTCTCTCCACAATTCATCTTCCACAAATTCCAAAACCCCAAATCATGCATCGTGTCCGTGCCCATGTTCATCCTCCCATCCACTATAATTTTTTTACACATACAAAAAAAAATTTTGTTCCGTCCGACAATCCCGGACGTCCACCCCGCCGTGTCGGGACACAACCCCCGACACAATGCAACCCAAACCGACACTACAAATCTAAAATCCTAACCTACGGTCCACCTCGGCCTCGCCTTGCCAACACCATCCTCGTCTCCCCGATACCCCGACGCATTACCAACCCCTCTCACAGCGTCCTTGACTCCCGGCTTCCCGTCCACCATCGACCACACAGACCTGTGCCGCCGACCGACACCATCGCCAAACCCCCACGACCAACACCAGACCAACACCGCAACCGCCACCGACTTCCCTTCCGGCCAAACCTCCCTAACTCCTTACTGCCACCATCACCGGCGTTCGACGCCGGCGACCCCGAGAAAACCCTCCGACCATCAACACCCATCACTACCATCGCCTCCATCAAACCAAACCCCCAAATAAATAAATAAATCAAAAACCTAACCCGACCTAGCCGTCGGTCGTGCCGCCCTCTCCGGTCGCGGTGAGCATGAGCCTCCGCCGACCACAGATGGAGCCGTCCCCGTTCGAAACCCCTTCTTCCCGACCTGACCCGCGACGAGCCCTCGCCGAGCCGACAACTTCACTCCACCCATCTTCCCTCTCCTTCCTCCACTCTCCAGACCGCCCAGCCTCCGCGAGCGCAGCCTCAGCGCCGCCGTGCCCCTAACCGCCGCCAGTCTCCACGCCCAGCCTCCCGACCCTCTCCGACCTCTCCGACCAACCGCCGTGACTGCCGCCCTTGCTGAGCTTCTCCGGCTCACCAGCTCCTCTCTCCGGCTCACCCGCTCCCTCTTTCCTTTCCCCCTCGTTTTCCACTCCCTCTTCCCTCTTTTCTCCCCACCTTCTCTCCCTCTCTGCTCTTCTCTATTACGATTTAGGAGTCTCTGATTTCTTTCTCTCTCTTCGATTCAAGAGAAGAGAGAGTGTTTAATGTTTGTTCTGTGTCTGTTCTGTATATCTTTTGTTTTTGTTGTTTATTTTTTTTACTTTTTAATGTTAGGTGATAAAGTTTATTATTATTATGAGGAACAGTACATTAGCTGTCATAGTATTTATTAGATTTTATTATTATTATTATTTTATTATTATTGTTTTATTATTATTATTTATGTTATTAGTATTATCATTTTATTATTATTGTTATTATTATATTGATATATTACATCCTTATTATTATTTAAAAAAAAAATTATTATGATTGTGATTTTTTATTAAAATTTTATTGTATTCTTCTGTTTTATTAAATAAATAGAAATTATTTTGACAACTTAGAGTTTTTCTTTAAAAACGACTTCCGATTTTTTTGTATTTAATTGAAAGCATATTTTGACTAAATAATTTATATTTCAAGTATTATAAAGTATTTCAAAAACAAAAAAAAACATATATTTTTTGACTAAATATTATTTTTTACTGGTAGTCAAGGAATATTTTCCTAAAAGTATTACTAAATACGTTTTATAAGGCTTTCTAAAATAATTATGATTATTTCTAATAAATATTCTAAAAGGGTATATATATGAATTATTACGGGACTGTCTTGCTCTAAATCGATTTCCTCTTAGGATTATCTTAATCGTGACAACTCCCAATTTTTCTATTGCTTTGCCAATTCTTTCGTTTCACCTATTGACCATAACTAATTCAACCGTCCTGGACCCAATAAAACTGTCCGTGCCATCATCCGAGGTCCCCTTGTGTAGTTGTTGTACCGAAGTCGAAGTTCGTGCCACATTGATTATTACAGCACATCAGGCGTACTACCAGGCAAGACACCTTGCCGTTACTGTTTAATTTCTTGCTCAATATCATGCATGTTTTATTTCTTATAAGTTGTTCTTTCAAAATAATATGTAGTTGCAAATTATTATATTGTATTTTTCTTTATGCATTTAGCCTAGAGTTAAGGGACCACCTTTGTTTGCGCCGCATTCATGGGCCGACACTTGTGTACCATGATGTCACGTGTCTCATATAGATTCGGACTTACGTACTGACCGTACATCGATGTGTACAGGATGAGCGTTAGGGTATAACTGCTAATATAATCGCCTAGAAGACTTAGCGGTTATTAGGAATATCGTGGTGTGGATTCAGCACGAGTAGTGCATGGGGAGGGTGAAGACAGATATTAGGCGCAGGGGCTTTCACACCTTTACTTTCGTCTAGCTGCCATTTGTGACTCAGTCGAGAGCTAGTGGCCGTGCACTTATTTACTTTTCTCTAGATGCCACTAGTGCCTCGGTTGAAACACAAATGTGCCGTGCATTTACCTTCGTCTAGCTGCCGTTAGTGACTCACCCAAGAGCTAGTGGCCATGCATTTATTTTTCTCTAGCTGCCCCTTGGCTCTCACTCGAGTGCTAATGGGCCGTGCATTTACTTTTCTCTAGACGCCACTAGTGCCTTGGTTGAAACGCTAACGCACCGTATTTCTAGCATCGAGAGCCCTTGTGTGGAACGTTGTCTTCAAATTGCATTTTCACATAGAATGGTTAAGACCTTATTCTGTTTAGACATATGCAGTTTTCTGTTGAGCTAACTATATTCAGTTTATATCATGATATTATGTGTCTTGTTACGTCCCTCTGAGGACCTGGTTATCTCGCCAGGTGTGTGCTCTTGCCTTTCGCAGGTGTTCTAGCTCTAGCCGTGTTCTTCGCTATTTCTTCGAGGACGATTGTGCTTGGATCGTCTTCGCTTCGCTCGCCAAACTCATTTTATTTCCATGTATTTCTTTTCTTACTTGTTGGTAGTAGATTTGTCTCCCCCCAACATATTGTATCAAGCCAATTCATAATCATTATTTGAAATCTTTTATTTTTTACTTTGTGTGGAAGAGATTAGTCATGGTTTTACTGTATTTACAGCTTATGTATCCATACGAGTCCTATGTACTTCGTATGAATACAGCTGGCATGTCTACGTTCCTAGTGCTACGTATTTTGGGACTGGGGCGTTACATGTTTTTGTGGTGGCCCATGCAGGTCAAGATAAATTGTTTGGTTACTTTACCGTACCAAACAAGCCTGCGAATAGGATTAGAAGTCTAAGGATCTCATCCACATACTTGACTTTTTTCCTTGATTCCATATTCGACCGACTCATCGATTGCATCTTGCTTGATTCCTCATATCATTATTCTTATCTTTCCTTCGTTCTTGCTAGAGATTGACCCTACTAGTTAGATGTTCCAAACATCCTTAGCTTAATTCTTTAAGTTGGGTAGAATACCCCACACACCCTTGACCATTAAGGGAATACAAATATCTATACCATAGAGACTAGAGGAAGTTAACCCATTTGGTCAACCAAGCCTTGGTCAATAAAACCTTAGAATGATAGTATAGGAATAAACAAGACTTAGATCCTTATGACTCCTAGACCATTCATATTTGTTTTTATTCATCTATTATCGTGCCTATATTTTACTATCTAGACTAATGATGCTAATGTAGCCTAGTTTTTGCAAGCTTAGCCTTTTATCAAGCTTGTTCGTGACATATATGTTAATGGAGGTACCCCACTAACATATTGTCTATCAGAACCAGTGCATAATGGTCTGATCAACCGAGTGCACTTTGGTTCGCTTTTATCTATCGTTCTACGTGGATGGGGACATAGCTAAACTTGTCCTTTAGAGTCCCATCCACGACTGCCTTGGCATCTCCTTTGAAATATTTTGGTCGTCCTTGAACCACATATTCGTACTCGATAATATCGTCTTTTGAACTCCTTATTGCTCTCACCTTCACCTATTTTTAAGGACGAAGGCATTATACTAGAACTTCCTCTATCTGTCCTATCACCATGACCATTACCACCCAATGTAACTATATCTTTGTCTTGAACTACCCGACCTTTCCTTCGACCCTAAATCTATAATCTTGACTTTCTAATCACTTGAATTTAAGAGTGATTACAATCGTCTCTTAATCATATCCTCAACCTAGACTATCTTTTTTAGGAATCCTTCTATCTACCGTTGTGCCTTCTCACCCCCTACGAATTCTTAATTTCGAGGACAAAATTTCTTTTAAGTTGGGTAGGATGTAAAACCCCTAAATTTCTACTATATTTTTTTAATATAAATTTGGTACTGATTTAAAATTTTGTATTATACGTCGCGTAGTCGTATTGTACGTCGCGCACGAAAATTTTATTTTTCGTAATTGCTCGACGAGTGCGAATATGTGCGAGCGTACATATTTTTAGAAAAACATTTTTTCCTATTTTTATAGTTTCAAATTAATATATGTAATAATTATTCTTGCTATCATACCAAAATTTCTAAGTTTGCTATTTTTAAATTATTTATGTATGCCGATTTCGAAAATAATATATACATAGATATTTGTACTAGTCACGTGCGAGATACATGAAAATTAATTCATGTATATATAGGAATTCTCAAAATCATTTTTATTATTTATCATAATTTATTTAAATATTTATTGCAATTTTCAAAATTATTATTATAGGTATTTTTAAAAATATATTTTAAATTATTGTGACAATTTAAATCGTGATTTGAATTTATGTATTTAGTTAAATGGTTAGATATTTGAAAATTGATTTATCCCATTTGATTTTAAACTAAAAATTTAATTAGATTTAAATTTGGATTTTGATTTGGATTTAATTGATTTCAAATTAAGTAGCAAATTATCTATAATTGGGTTTTGAATAAATCCTAGTCCTTATCTAATTGGGAATTCCCACATCCTATAAATAGGCAGTTACTCCTCCATATTATTATTCTCTCCACAATTCATCTTCCACAAATTCCAAAATCCAAATCGTGCATCGTGTCCATGCCCATGTTCATCCTCCCATCCACTATAATTTTTTTACACATACAAAATTTTTTTTTGTTCCGTCCGACAATCCCGGACGTCCACCCCGCCGTGTCGGGACACAACCCCCGACACAACGCAACCCAAACCGACACTACAAATCTAGAATCCTAACCTACGGTCCACCTCGGCCTCGCATTGCCAACACCATCCTCGTCTCCCCGATACCCCGACACATTACCAACCCCTCTCACAGTATCCTTGACTCCCGGCTTCCCGTCCACCATCGACCCCACAGACCTGTGCCGCCGACCGACACCATCGCCAAACCTCCACGACCAACACCAGACCAACACCACAACCGCCACCGACTTCCCTCCCGGCCAAACCTCCCTAACTCCTTACTGCCACCATCACCGGCGTTCGACGCCGGCGACCCCGAGAAAAACCCTCCGACCATCAACACCCATCACCACCACCGCCTCCATCAAAACCAAACCCCCAAATAAATAAATAAATCAAAAACCTAACCTGACCTAGCCGCCGGTCGTGCCGCCCTCTCCGGTCGCGGTGAGCACGAGTCTCCGCCGACCACAGATGGAGCCGTCCCCGTTCGAAACCCCTTCTTCCCGACCTGACCCGCGACGAGCCCTCGTCGAGCCGGCGACTTCACTCCGCCCATCTTCCCTCTCCTTCCCCACTCTCCAGACCGCCTAGCCTCCGCGAGCGCAGCCTCAGCGCCGTCGTTCCCCTAACCGCCGCCAGTCTCCACGCCCAGCCTCCCGACCCTCTCCGACCTCTCCGACCAACCGCCGTGACCGCCACCCTTGCTGAGCTTCTACGGCTCACCCGCTCCTCTCTCCGGCTCACCCGCTCCCTCTTCCCTTTCCTCCTCGTTTTCCACTCCCTCTTCTCTCTTTTCTCCCCACCTTCTCTCCCTCTCTGCTCTTCTCTATTAGGATTTAGGAGTCTCTGATTTCTTTCTCTCTCTTCGATTCAAGAGAAGAGAGAGTTTTTAATGTTTGTTCTGTGTCTGTTCTGTATATCTTTTGTTTTTGTTGTTTTTTTTTTTACTTTTTAATGTTAGGTGATAAAGTTTTTTTTTTATTATTATTATGAGGAACAGTACATTAGCTATCATAGTATTTATTAGATTTTATTATTATTATTATTATTTTATTATTATTATTTATGTTATTAGTATTATCATTTTATTATTATTGTTATTATTATATTGATATATTACATCCTTATTATTATTTAAAAAAATTTATTATGATTATGATTTTTTATTAAAATTTTATTGTATTCTTCTGTTTTATTAAATAAATAGAAATTATTTTGACAACTTAGAGTTTTTCTTTAAAAACGACTTTCGATTTTTTTGTATTTAATTGAAAGCATATTTTGACTAAATAATTTATATTTCAAGTATTATAAAGTATTTCAAAAAATAAAAAAAAACATTTTGACTAAATATTATTTTTTACTGGTAGTTAAGGAATATTTTCCTAAAAGTATTACTAAATACGTTTTATAAGGCTTTCTAAAATAATTATGATTATTTCTAATAAATCTTCTAAAAGGGTATATATGAATTATTACGGGACTGTCTTGCTCTAAATCGATTTCCACTTAGGATTATCTTAATCGTGACTACTCCCAATTTTTCTATTGCTTTGCCAATTCTTTCCTTCCACCTATTGACCCTAACTAATTCAACCGTCCTGGACCCAATGAAACTGTCCGTGCCATCATCCGAGGTCCCCTTGTGTAGTTGTTGCACCGAAGTCAAAGTTTGTGCCACATTGATTATTGCAGCACATCAGGCATACTACCAGGCAAGACACCTTGCCTTTACTGTTTAATTTCTTGCTCAATATCATGCATGTTTTATTTCTTATAAGTTGTTCTTTCAAAACAGTATGTAGTTGCAAATTATTATATTGTATTTTTCTTTATGCATTTAGCCTAGAGTTAAGGGACCACCTTTGTTTGTGCCGTATTCATGGGCCGACACTTGTGTACCACGATGTCACGTGTCTCATATAGATTCGGACTTACGTACCGACCATACATCGGTGCATACAGGACGAGCGTTAGGGTACAACTGCTAATATAATTGCCTAGAAGACTTAGCGGTTATTAGGAATATCGTGGTGTGGATTCAGCACGAGTAGTGCATGGGAAGGGTGAAGATAGATATTAGGCGCAGGGGCTTTTACACCTTTACCTTCGTCTAGCTGCCATTTGTGACTCAGTCGAGAGCTAGTGGCCGTGCACTTATTTACTTTTCTCTAGATGCCACTAGTGCCTCGGTTGAAACACAAATGTGCTGTGCATTTACCTTCGTCTAGCTGCCGTTAGTGACACACCCAAGAGCTAGTGGCCGTGCATTTATTTTTCTCTAGCTGCCCCTTGGCTCTCACTCGAGTGCTAATGGGCCGTGCATTTACTTTTCTCTAGATGCCACTAGTGCCTTGGTTGAAACGCTAACATGCCGTATTTCTAGCATCGAGAGCCCTTGTGTGGAACATTGTCTTCAAATTGCATTTTCACATAGAATGGTTAAGACCTTATTCTGTTTAGACATATGCAGTTTTCTGTTGAGCTAACTATATTCAGTTTATGGCATGATATTATGTGTCTTGTTACGTCCCTCTGAGGACCTGGTTATCTCGCCAGGTGTGTGCTCTTGCCTTTCGCAGGTGTTCTAGCTCTAGCCGTGTTCATCGCTATTTCTTCGAGGACGATTGCGCTTGGATCGTCTTCGCTTCGCTCGCCAAACTCATTTTATTTCCATGTATTTCTTTCATTACTTATTGGTAGTAGATTTGTCTCCGCCCAACATATTGTATCAAGACAATTCATGATCATTATTTGAAATCTTTTATTTTTTACTTTGTGTGGATGAGATTAGTCATGGTTTTACTGCATTTACAGCTTATGTATCCATACGAGTCCTATGTACTTCGTATGAATACAGCTGGCATGTCTACGTTCCTAGTCCTACGTATTTTGGGACTGGGGCGTTACATATCCAGTCAGGATTTGAGCGAATACATAACTCTGAAATCAGTTCCAATGCATGGTAGAAAATATAGAACTAGCAATAAAATATAATACATGACGTGTTGTAAAAGAAGTACAGGAATACAGAAGATATAGATAAGTAAACTGAGTACTTGAAATAGAATAGAGAATCTATGAACTGTAATAATATAAGAGTTTCAGAGCACAAAATGGCTATGTGATTGGTTTAGGTTGTACATGAGTAGTCTATGATAACACCATTATACGTGAGGGTATAATAGACATATACATGAGTACACTAGAGGAACTTAATCACATAACCAATTCTACTTCCCCTACCCCAATCAGTACACAAGGATCTGATCAAGTTACGTTATATACATGATTGTTAGTTTGAACGTGAAGCACATGTGAACATGAGAGTACATGAGAGAACATGAGAGCACATGAGAGCACATGAGAGTACATGATAGTACATGAGAGTACAAGAGAGCACATGAGTGTACATGAATAATACGAATACAAGGAGTACTCGATGTACATGGTAAAGTACATGAACATGAAATATCCGATGCATCCATTAAGGGGATAACATCTCATGACAAGATCTATATATATAGTACTGGTCTGTAATAACAATGTGTCAGCATCAAGTAAAGTAGTCTAGAGCAGGCAATATAGATACTATCATGAATGAAAACTAACAGTGAATGTGCTCACCTGCGATCCCGAGCAAAGGATGAGGATCAATGTCCAAAGTGGTGCCACACAAATCTATAAATGAGATATACAAAGTTATTTGATGTTCAAGAGTATTTAATGAATTTAGATGTATCAATTACATGCTTCTAGACCTTTTTTAGGTCAATACAAGTTAATTTAGGTCAATACTAGGTCGTACCTTGGTTTAGGACTACACCTTACCTATATTGATACTTTGACATACCCCTTACTCAATCCTCACTCTATCCTTTCAACAATTGACCCCTAACCAATAGGTGAATAACTTAAGGATGTAGTAACCCTAGTATCCATAAATACTGCATATAAATATATAGCATTTACTATAATATGATACTATGTTCAACCCTTATTAAGCCACTATATGATATATATATATATATATATATATATATATATATATATATATATATATATATATATATATATATATATATATATATATCATGTATTCTTACCTATACATCCCATCTACCCTTACACATCCTATAATGTACTTTATTGCATAAAACTCCCTTATTTCCCTATGTACTGCCATACCAAATTCATACACTCTCTTCCCAACCTGAACACTACTCACACTTAGGTAAGCTAGGATACACTCTCACAACACATAGATACATATGTATTTCTAACACTATTCCTCTTAAACCACTTGACAAGTGCTTCCAAAGGGGTAGCAACTGAACTCTTTCATTCATAGGATACCTTACATAGCCACTCATGTCTGTGTCACTCAAACATACACACACAATTGACAACCTGACCTAAGGCCCTCTACCTGCTGCACAAGCATTTATCTACTGCCATATTTTTTTAACCAAAACCCCCTCTCTCATATCTTTAACTGATACTATAACACAATGGGACTGAACAAGTCATATGAATGAACTGAACATAGAGTGGTAAATGAGATAAAATTATTAGCTATAATCTGGTACACAACAGGGGACTAATCATGGATTGAATCATTAACTATTACTAAATGAATTGATACTACTAAATAGGAGGCTAAACATGATACATGAATTGAACAAATGAGTCATATGACTGTACCCATTTGAAAGTAGGACATGGGATGAATTAAAATAGAAAGGAAAACTGAATTATCATAGAAATAGGGAGTGAACCCAAGATTAGTATACTGCTACATAGTGAAATGCATTGGACAGATCTTAAGGACAGAAACATATAATGTAACTGATACTTAGGATATGAGATTGAACAAGGCAATGTGGAATAGATATGAACCAAACTAAGCAGTGGAACATATCTGGAATGACTACTATATGTGAAACAAGGACGGAACCTATAAACTAATGCTAAAACAAAGAAGGCAAGGTCTGATTTTATAGCTACTGAACCACTAGATCAAAATGGACTGAACATGCATGTGCATCATGTGCCCTGCACAATGTTATATATATATATATATATATATATATATATATATATATATATATATATATATATGGAAGGGGATTGATCTCTAATAGAGGTGGCTATCATCTGTATACATATAAAAGGAAAAAGTAACCTATATTAAGGATGGGGTTAACCAAGGACTTAACAAATAAAGAATGAGGGCAGAACATGAATACTGGACAAATGAGGTATGTATTGAACTAATGGCTAACTACAATCCAGACCTAGACTGATATAGAGCAGGTATCAGACATTACAAAAAGGGGGATTTACTTACCATATGGACGTAACACTAATCAATGAACAAAACATGATATAGCAATGTATGGATTGAAACATACAATTCTGATGCAACATGATAGAACATGGAGCTGCATGACACTATAATATATCTGATACTCAAACTGACTCCTATATGCAAGGCAGTACTACATATCTGGTACATTATGGCATATGGACAGTTAGTCCAAAAATAGGACATGACATATGATTAGGCAGTGAAATGAACCATTAGTCATAAACTTGAGCCACAACTCTGTCTAAACTGGACTAAGACTCTAAATGATACATGACTGAACAGAAGTTAAGGAAAACTGGACTCAAAGATATGCAGAACATATAGTGAAGAACAATTTGGGACAGATCAATTTATGAAGGGTGGTTTGTACAGAAAATGAATGTGGGGAACAGGACATATGCTAGTGGGATGAACAAAATCTTTTGGAGTGATGTAATAGGGTGAACTGGACTATATGAAGGTACTAATCCATTCAATAATATCTGAACATATGCCTCTCTACTAGCTAAGAGACTAATATCAACTGAACAACTATAGTGCAGGATACTCTAGCCAAATTGAGCATCAGATCAACTGAACAACTATAATACATGATACTCTAGCCAAATTGAGCATCAGATCAATACAGGGTATAACATTTGTTCCTAATGGACATGGACTACTCTTTTCAAGGATGCAGGGTTAATTCGAACATATGGATGGATACAAGGGGATTTGGACAAATAAAGAACTAAACATTGATGGACAGATGCATAGTATGCATGACATTACCATATATCTGACTTATACATGGGTCAGAAACAACCATTAGAGCCCCTCTTCTTTCTAATACTCTCAACTGTACTGATACTGGAAGTATCAGTGCTAAGCTGCCACTCTACCGATATCCTAAAATTTCCCCAAATCCAGACACAGGTTCAGTCAATAATCCAGCTACCTGAACATGACTGGTACCGAGTGCTATTTATATAGACTGATATTAAAATATAAGGGACTGAAACATATAAGGGAATGGGAGGAACTGATGCTTAATGCCTTCACATTTGACCCTTCCTATAACATATAATGGTCTCTTATATAAGATATGCACTCAAGATGATGGATAAACCATAGGCTAAGGACTGAACATATGGGGTGATGCAGGACAGTAATCAATTCAATGGTTCAACTATCCAGAAATGGACTGCTCCAATACAGTGAGCAGAGCACTCAATACCAAGCCCCCAAACTCATGTATCCTTTCCAAATCAATCTAATATCACCAGACAACACCCAATATAGCTAACAAAATATACCCTTATTTTAGAAAAGTGGCGGTTACAATCCTACCCCCTTATAAAAATGTTGTCCTCGAAATTTAAGTTGGTCGTACTCTTCTTAAGGTCATGCCCCCAACAATCATGGTCCAAGAAAACCTTATCTAAGACATACAATCCTATTGAAGGAAATAACATACATGGTTATGATATTATTGGTCATGACATGCCATATCAATCTGGGGTCTCATCTAACTATACTAACTATACTATAGCACAAGGCAATTCATAAGATATCAAGAAGTACACAAACAATGGTGGGATGCATCATCAACTCTCACAAAAACATACTGGTATCTAGGTTAATACTCACCTCTAACTGGGTCTAGTACTAAAACTCCCTTCCTGAGGCGGAGCTTCGGCTAGGATAGGTGCAATAGGACAGTCTCGCATCATGTGTGCAGCTGACCCACTAAATAGACACAACCTTTTTCTTCTCCTTCAGTCGGACCACACATGTCCAAGCTTCTTGCAGTAAGCACAGGTAGGCACTCGCTTAACTGGTCTCTACTGAGCAAGAATTCGGACTGGAAAGTATGGCATAGGCTGAAAGTCTGGGTACTCCTGAGGCTCTTGGTGGATACTGCTCCTCACTTTCTTGGAACTAGGCTCCCCTCCTTGTGAATTCACTAGGTCCCACAACTATTGGATCCTCTGGCCCTGCTCCCTCAGGATTTCGGTCTGAACTCTCTGTTCTCTAACACATTCGAAGAAGTCCAAATATCTGAGTTCCATCAGGGAACAAACCTCCCAAAAATATGGTATGGGGTACCACTCCAGGAGGCAAAGGAGGAGGCGATGGAAGACTCTCAGTCTCAGACGAAACTGCAGCCTCCTTCTGAATGGTAGGAGGTAGAGGAAGGCTTTCTGGTGGGGCTGCTACCACTTCCTCAACGACAGGAGGTTCAACTACCCCCTGGTCAGCCGGAGGGGTCACTACCTCCTGAGCAATAGGAAGTAGAAGCATGCTCTCAGTCATGTCCAGAACTGCAGCTACTCTCAGACGACGGGCTCTGATCATGGGTGCCATATTGGAAAGATAGATGGAGAACAAGAAATCATCAAGGGTTGTAAGACAGACTATCATTCAACATATTTATTAAAACTGGTAATTATATATTATAAATAATAAAGAATTAACTATAATAGGTTACTGTTCTAATACCAATGCTAAACTATTTTCTCAAGGATACAGACCCACTATAAGCCACCAAACCATTACACTATGAAAGAACTATAAATGAAATAAAGCTCTACAAAGAACTGGACTGAAAATAATTGAAGGTATCCCTAATCCTAAGTTAATTGATGATGGAATATAATTCTATAATAACAAAAGTGAAATGGTAGAGATGATACTTTAGGAGCCCTCTTTATGATACAATCTGATAATCATATGCGTCTGTCTAAAATCATGATACTCAGAATTCTCGCCATGCCAGTAAGCAAAGCTGCGATAAACGATAGATTCCATAACTGGGGTATGCACCTCTATAATCATGTCGTCTAGAATCCTCGCTATATCGACTGTATAGTTGTGAGTAATTCTAAATTTCATAACTAAGATATATACATCTGAAGTCAGGTCTCTACGATTCTGCCACGCCGGCTAATATGCCTGCGATAAACTCTACGCTACATAACCAAGTAGACGTTTTACCTTTCCTGTTGTCTTCCTCAACATGTCATCAGAAAATATCGTAATACAGACCATAAAATTTATCTCGATATGAAAATCAAAATCAACAATGTACCATCAAAAATCAAACTCAATAACAAAGGAACAAGGGTGAATCAGAACAAGAGGAAAGGATTTTTAATTGAAGTTCAAAACAAGATTCTCAAGGGTCGTCCCAGAAATCCCTCAAGAAGTTCTAACTGTGATTGAGTATCCTCTCATCCTAATCCATTATTTTCTACATCTTATCGCAGGCTCGTAGTAGCACAACTACGTCGTTACGCTACCACGATATCGCATCAATACGAATCTTGACCTGCATGGGCCACCACTAAAAATGGGTCATGACCCGCACCTAGTGTAAGTGCACGAGACCGTGGGTAAGTCCAGCCTATGCCGCAGTGTCGATGGTAGAATGCTGTCATAGGTCTCAAAAATATCTAACCACAATATAATATACCTGTCCAGAATAGATATATTCTCCAAACGGAGTACAATCTCAGAAAGATACAACTCAATCACAAAGTAATTAGAGAAGGGTAACAGCACAATTTTGGATAGAAGGATATCAAGTGCGATAAAACCGGAATAGAAATATGTTTAAGTGTTAACATCATCCCAAAGTAGCAGTAATATCTATATACAACTCATTAAAAACAACTATAAAAAAAATCAGACAACATCCTAGCAATCTATTCCAACCACTACTGGTGTTTCCTCTAGGCCAGTTGGATCCTCCATGTTCTCTGTAAAATTTTGTCAATATATCCAGTCAAAATTAGAGCGAATACATAACTCTGAAATCAGTTCTAATGTATGGTAGAAAATATAGAACTAGCAATAGAATATAATACATGACGTTGTTTTCCATAAAGAAATTCTCTTTATTTGTTGTGTTTCTGGGAAAATTACAACTGTAGGAATCCGATCTAGAAGACGATCGCTTTATCCCTTGGACTATGCGAAGAAGAAAAGCTCTCAAAATTTTGACAGTAGATATCAATGTATCTGTACAATGAATAAG
This sequence comes from Iris pallida, assembly GCA_029216955.1. Classification (NCBI taxonomy): domain Eukaryota; kingdom Viridiplantae; phylum Streptophyta; class Magnoliopsida; order Asparagales; family Iridaceae; genus Iris; species Iris pallida. The sequence continues at coordinate 170,764 of JANAVB010022750.1, read as the reverse complement.
AAAAAGAACTCTATTTATAGAGTTAAAACAGTAACTGAAAAGATAACTACCTCACCACTGGTGCATTTGAAAAGTCACGCAGACTCTAAATACACGCAGGGTTAGTGAGTAGTTACTGGACGTGGCCCGTAACTGTTGAACACATGGCATTAGTGCATGGGTCGTGTGCAAGTTACTGGGCACGCGAGAGAGAGATCGGTGGTATGGCTGCCACGTACTCCAGTTGAAATGAAATCCACGCTGTCTTGCTGAAGGCAAAAATCCATACAGTTTCGTTGATGCAGACTCGTTGAAGGCAAAATCCACGCAAGCTTTGAAGAAGAATACTTCAGAATTCACGCAGGCTTTGAGAAGAATAACTCAAAAATCCACGCAAACTTGAGGAAGGAGAAGGTTCAGAATCCACGCAAACCGCCAGCTGTCTTGATTTGGCACGCTTCATCTGACACAAAATCTCTGACATTGATTATATTGTCAGCCGCATTAAATGAAGATAAGACCCAAAGTCACGCCAACTTGGTGAAGACTGAGTCTTGCTAAGGAAGATTTCGAAAATCACGCAAAAGATGGCGATGATCTCTCGAGTTCTGTACATACGTGGCATACGAGGAGACGTTTCTCGACTGCTGTGTTGTCAGTTATTATGATTCTGACGTATGGCTGAGCTGTCTCTGCGTGATTTCTAAAGGAAATGGACAGGCAGAACTTAGCGTATCTTTTGTGCTGCTTCTCGGATCACTCTGCGTGACTTGTTCTGATCAACTCAGCGTGACTTCATTTTTGAGGCCTACAAAACCCCCTTCAAAGTTTTTGAAAAAATGATAAAATATTTTTGAAATACTTTGAAAATAAAGATGATGAAAATGAGTTAAAGTCACGCTGAGATGGCTCCAAAATTTTTCGGAAGTCGAAAAGACTTCGAAGTTCTTTGAAAACATCCAAATGAACTTATTAAATGTCATAATGACTCTTCGTTCTTCGAGACTGATTGCGTCCAATTTATGGTGGAATATGAACTGTCGACGAGATCTGTTAGATAAACAGGAAGAGATTCTCAGCTTTGACATTCATCTCTCAAAAATATGACCCCAAAGGAAGCAGCCGAAGAGGAAGCACGCAAGTTGGGCTTTTGTTCCCATGGTGACCCCACTTTTGGGGGCAAAGAACCCGAACCTGTCGTCATCGAGCTCAAGGACGACTCTACACAGTTAGCCAAGAATCTCTTGAGCTACTTTGGATTGGATGGCTCGTCTTCTTCTGATGGGCAGAGCCTTATGGAGAAGCGTGAAATGCTCGAGACTCTATTGCATCGCCTGGGAGTTAAGAGCGTAGAGGAGTTAGACATCAAACTTAGCCGCTCTGGAAAATAGGGCGTAACTTTCTACACTTTTGTTGCACTTTTTTGTCTTTTTGTAAGGCCATCAGTGCCTGTTTAAAGAATGAAGTACAACTTTTGTGTTTGATCTGCGTGCCTTTTAATGAAGAATATTAATTAGCACTCTTTGACTGTTTCCAATGTTGCACGGTCTCCCGAAGTACACGTGACACTCATTCCACAATTTACGAGCGCTCTTTATGCGGATCTTTTCCAAGAATAGACCTGCACTTGACCCTTTAAATAGATGGATGAACTCCACGCAAACTCATCTTCCCATTCTTCTTCCTCTCTTCTGAGAATGAATTTTCTATGAGAAGAAAATAGGAAAGCCATGTTGTCTGATGTCAAATCTCTGTGCACGCTACCAGACATGGATCTGTCAATCCTTAGCAGCAAACTCAGCGGTAAGTTCAATATACACGCATCGAATTTTTTTGTTTGCTAAGGACAAATTTATCTTCCTGAAATGAACAGAATGCATCTGTCTTTGCTTGGCCAGTTTCTGTTGACTGATTTTTCTTTACCGTTTCTTGCAGAATTTTGGCTGAAAACCTTCTTCAGAACTGGCATTGGTAATGTGGATGCTGTGGACAATGTTCTTCTGACACCCACATCAGGGAGCTCATACGCTTTTGACGCGTAAATCAGACAACTCAGAACTCTTCGTGAGATAGAAGGGTCTTCCTTAGATGGTAGGAAGAGCCTTTATACACGAGAGTTGGATGGTGGAGTTAACTCTACTACCGAAAAATTGGGTAGTAGAGTTCCTTTCAAGGCAGAACCAGGAATTGTATCCCAAGGTTTGGATACATTCCTGTCTTCCTTGAGAGGTTACCCCCATCCACCAGTTGTATTGGCAGCAACACGTTTTCGTGTTGCCCTACTCTGTGGTTCTCCTCTCGTCTGAGAGATAAGACCAGAGTTTGATTCCTGCTGGACGCCCAGGAATTACCACAAACAACGAGATTGCCAGAGAAGATCCAAGAAGAAATAGATCTCAGTTGTACATAGAATGAAAATCCAAGATTTGTAATAGATTTCTATTATGATTTGTAGGAAAGTCTAAGAAAATGTAATAGACTTTTTTGTGGTGAGATGGGAATGGAAATGACACTTCTTCTATGCTTCAATGATTTGTATTTGTGGATGAATTGTGGACATGATAGATAATAAAATCATCTTTTCTATTTTTAGAGTATATGATATTATCAGAGGTATTATGGACATGATAATATATAGGAACTCGAAAGAAAATAGATTGATTTCTATGCAGAGGTCAAAACGTGACAAATGAGTAAGCAGATTCGGAATTGATTCAGAGGTTATGAAAACATGATAAATAACGAATCCCCACTTAATGAACTGATAGAAGATTATGAACGGATGAACCGTTAAGAAACGATGAACAAATGAACTGTCGAGTGAATGTAATAAATGAACGGACGAACCGTCAAGTATTAATGAACATGTGAAACGTCGGATGAATGTGAGAAATGAATGGATGAACTGAATATCGGGAAAGAATACGTCCCTTCGATCCTTGTAACCATATGCCTATAAATAGAGCATATATTTGAATAGAAGGATTGCATTTTATCCACAATGTCTTTGAAGAGAACATAAAGAAGGCTGAAGTCGCCCTTGAAGCTACTGAAGGTGTTAAAGAACATCCACCTCCGCAGAAGAAGGAAATGGGCGAAAGCTCGTCTACTCCCAAGCCGCCAAAAGATATCCTGGACTTCCTGGTCGAACCAGGAGAAACCGAAGAAGAAGAAGCAATGAGGCTGGCTGTCTGTCAATTCTTGGTGCGGTCAGGAAAAGATGTATTCAATTCTTTTGCTGATTATGTATGTGGTCCTCGTCCCAAATATGAAAGGGATCACAGTGATCTTCCATGATGATGTACTTTTTTTTTTCTTGAGGGATTTGTCTCAAATAAACTCCATTTAAGGAAACTTTGTTTACGATATATCCTTCCCACTTTATATTTTTGCCTTTATTCATTGATCTTTTGACTCAGAAATCAGAAAGACTAAATATCACTTTCATAAATATGATATTGAGATAGAAAATTCAGAGGTAATGTGGACATGATTTTCTGGATATCAAATTTGTTGAGAAAACGATACAAAGTAGAATACCTATCTCCACTGGGGATAATAGATATCAGAAAGATTCTTTGGAAAGAATAATGAAACAGCTGGAGAGTGATGGGAGGACGATCTTGATAGAAATATCAGACGTAGTACTTCTTCAAGAATTTGCCGTTGATGGGCATCATAGTGGCTTTACCATCTAGAGTAGTGAGTTGATAAGCCCCATTAGAAAAGATCTTATTGACAATGAATAGACCTTCCCATTTTGCATCAAACTTGCCCTTACTCATGTGTGTCATAGTCATCGGGCGTCTGACAGTAAGCACAAGTTCTCCTTTCTGAAATGTTCGAATTCTGACTTTCTTGTTAAAAGCCCTTGAAATTCTAGCTTGATAGAATTTAATATTCTGTTGAGCAGATAACCGTTTTTCATCCAGAGCCTCCAATTCTTGAAGTCGAAGACGATCATTATTTTCAGCAATGAGTTCATTAGCGATTGCTATCCTTAAAGAAGGAATTTGAATCTCTAATGGGAGAACAGCCTCTGATCCGTACACCAGAGAGAAAGGTGTACACTTAGTAGCATTACGGACTGTAGTACGATAAGCCCACAAGCATTCCCCGAGCTTGTCACTCCAATTACGTTTGTTAGTGGAGACAAACTTCTTTAGGAGTTTGATGATAGTCTTGTTGAAAGCTTCTGCCAATCCGTTAGCTGCTGGATTATATGCGGTAGAAGCAACATTATTGATCCGGTGATTGTCACAGAATCGAGTAAATTTCTGGCTGACGAACTGTGGTCCGTTATCATGAACAATGCGTCGAGGAACACCAAATCTGTAAATGACGTGGTGCTTAATAAAGCTGATGACATTAGACGTCTTAACTTCAGATAAAGGAATAGCTTTGGCCCATTTGAAGAAGTAATCGGTTATTGCGAGAATGAACTGATGACCTTTAGATGACGGTGGATTGATCGGGCCGACAATGTCCATGCCCCAAGCTTCGAAGGGCCATAATGCTGCCGTCGAATGTAGAAATTCCGAAGGTTGATGTATAAAATCTGCATAGATTTGGCAAGCTTTGCATTTCCTTGCATATTCAATGGCATCTGATACCATAGTTGGCCAATAATAACCCATCCGTCGAATACGGTCTTGAAGTTTTGGCCCAGGTTGATGCGCTCCACAAATTCTATCATGTGCTTCACGAATAACTTGTTGGGCTTCATCACTAGCAATGCACCGAAGGAGTAAACCATCATAAGCTCGATGATATAAGGTCTTTGTTGTATGATTGTAATAGAATCTGAGTGATCGTCGTCTGATAGATGCTGCCTTACTCGGATCATCCGGAAGAATATCATACAATACAAGATCTAAGAAAGGAAGTCTCCAATCTTTATCCGTATTCTGATTCTCAGTCAAGTTACTGAAGATGAATTCCATGCTGGAATCTGATGAAGATGATATCGATTTACGACTAAATCCAAATCCTCTTGTTGTGTTGACGTCATGAGATATTGATTCTTCAATGTCAACTGGAAGTCCTAGAGTCAGGTTATTTTCAAGATGAAATAATTCTCGACTACGAATAACAATCATTTGTTGCCATCTGATTGGGATAGCCAGCACCGCTGCAAGATTAGCAAGGGCATCAGCTTCTGTGTTACATGCTCGCCTAACATGTTCAATGAAGAATTCCTTAAATGATGAGGCCATATATATGGCCACTCTATGATAAGGAACCAGATCTTGATGGCGAACTTCATAAGTACCCCTGATCTGATTGACAATAAGTTTAGAGTCTCCATACGCCTCCAAATGTTGAATATTCAGATGTTTAGCGAGTTGAAGACCAATAAGCAATGCGTTGTACTCAGCTACATTGTTTGAACACGGCTGATCGAGAGAATAAGCTCTTTGGATGGCAAGACCTTCTGGCGATACAAGAACAATTCCAACTCCAGCAACAATATCGCCATTAGGACCAATTCTTGATGCTCCATCAAAGAATAGACGCCAAGTAGGATCTTCTTCAGCAATTTGATTTGAATCTAGGACTTCATTTGGGATTTCATCATAGAGTTTTAAATTTTCTGGAATTGAGTGAGCAGCCAGAAAATCAGCTAAAGCTTGTCCTTTGACTGATTTCTGAGGAATATAGTGCATGTCATACTGAGCAAGTAGGATTCCCAAGTTAGCCAATCGAGAATTCAAAACACTGGGTTTCTTCATCATGATCCGTATAGGATTGATCCTGGAGATGACATGAATAGTCTGGCCAATGATATAATGACGTGTCTTTTGGACAACAAACATCAAGGCTAGACATTCTTTTTCAACCGGTGAATATCGAGGTTCAGCTCCGGTCATAGTACGGCTGAGATAATAAATGGCTTGTTCATGGCCATTTTGATTCTTTTGAGCGAGTAATGCACCCAATGAATGACTCATTGCTCGAGTATAGAGGAGGAACGGTATTCCTGAGACGGGAGGTACCAATACTGGAGGGCTCATTAGATATTGTTTTATATCATCGAATACTTTCTGACATTCATCATTCCAGACAAAAGAGACACCTTTCTTTATAAGTTTGTTGAATGGTCTGCAGCGTCCTGATAAATTAGAGATAAATCTCCTGATATAAGCGATTCTTCCTTGAAATCCTCGTAGTTCTTTTAAGGTGCGTGGAGGACGCATCTCTTGGATGGCTTTGATCTTCTCAGGATCCACGTGTATACCTTTAGAGGTAATGACGAAGCCGAGAAATTTACCACTAGAGACGCCTAAGAATGACTTAGTAGGGTTCATCTTTAATTGATGCTTACGCATTAGATCAAATATAGTCTTCAAATCTTGGATATGATCCTCCTTTTGTCGACTTTTGACTGCAATATCATCAACATAGCATTCGACTGTTTTCCGTAAATGTTCACGAAATATAGTGCTCATAGCTCGTTGATAAGTTGCTCCTGCATTCTTGAGACCGAATGGCATAACTGTATAACAGTATGTACCAATCGACGTTCTGAAAGAAGTGTGCTTCTCGTCTTCTGGGAACATTTTGATCTGATTGTACCCAGAATACCCGTCCATGAATGACATTCGTTCAAATCCACAAGTATTATCAACCATGACATCAGTGATTGGTAGAGGGAATTCGTCTTTAGGACACGCCGCATTGAGATCGCGGAAGTCTATGCATACTCTGATCTTGTTAGTCTTTTTAAGAACAGGAACAATATTAGCCACCCAATCGGGATGTTGTTCCTCTCTAATAAACCCAGAGGTAATGAGTTTATTAACTTCAGCTTCAATTGCATCCATGATGTCCGGACGAAATCGTCGCTGTTGTTGTTTGACCGGTTTAGCATTCGGCAAGATATTGAGCTTGTGAGTTGCAATTTGAGGATCAAGCCCTGGCATATCTTCATAACTCCAAGCAAAGACATCGATATAATCACGAATGAGTTTGATCATGTCTTTCTTATCAGTTTCTAAAAGACTTTCACTGATGAATATTGGTTTGGGAGATCCCTCTTCGCCAACATCTATTTGAACAAGTTTATCTTCAGTCGGGGGTTCTTTTTGCTCGAAACGAAACTCTCATTGATCATCTAATCTTTGGGCCCACTATTCTGATTCAGGTGAGATTTCAAACTCTTCTTCGTCTTCATCACTTTCTTCAGAATGGTCAATGGAAACCATGTTAGAAGACAGAAGGTTGCAATAGAAGTCACCGATACTCGTATCGGAATCCCAAGAAGTGGTACTAGAAGAATCAGATCTCTTATCTTCGTCAGACTCAAGATCTTCATGGATAATATTGATGAAAGGAGTAGGAGCAGTATAACCCAATCCGCATTTCGTCCTTCCATATTTCAAAGGAGGAATCCGGACAGGCATTTTTCTTCCTTTTCCATTATTAAGGCCAGTCCTGAAGTCATAGCCCATATTTTTGATGATGTCTCTAGATTGCTGACTATAACGACGTAGTTGTAATCTTCCAGTATCATCATTTTTGTCATCATCTTCAAGATCAGAAGGATTTTGAGGCCCTTTGTAGAAGAATATTGGAATGTCTCCTGGCTTTCTGCTGGGAACTAGAAAGTATGAAGATTGTACAGGTTCTAGAGATACATATGTATAAACAGTCTGTACAACTCCTATGGTTATTGTGTTCAAGTCATCTAACAGATGTAAATAACTATGAATATAATTACACACATCAATGTACTACAAAGGTGGAGACTTTTTATTAAATGTAAAAGCAGCAATATTTACATTGGGAGAAGACTGAGCCTTAGAGATTTTAGCCAAGTCAATGACTAAAGGGGGAGAAGAAGAAGAAGCTTTGTTTCGATTAAGATCGATAACAAATGGCTCAGAAGAGGTGAGCTCCCTTGAAGTTTGAGTAGGAAGAGTAGTCCGCCCTCCAACTGGAATTAGCAGAGTATCTTGTGAAGGTACAGGAACTGTAGTACGCCCACTAACAGGAATGATCAGTGTATTCTGAGTAGATGACTGAGGTAACGGAGAGATCCGTCCACTCACTGGAATGATGAAAGAATCTTCTCCAGAGGGTTTAGGAGATTGTTGCTGAGTAGTTCGATATTTAACAGGGATTATTAAAGTCTCACTTTGTGCATCTTCTTTCTCCATAGCTTGTATGATCCTTGTATACTCTTCTTTGTACATTCGGGAATCATTGAAATAAGCTTCAACCCCATGGAAGGGATTTATATCAGCAACTTCTTTTTGTACTCTTCCATTGCTATCAATGTATTTAAAACATTGATGAAGAGTAGAGGGCACCACATTATTTTCATAAAGAAAGGGCCTCCCCAGAAGAAGATTATAGGATCCTACGATCTCGATCACATAGAAAGTGACTTTAGATCTGAAATCGCCTATCTGAAGCTTCAGATGAATCTTTCCCAAAGGCTCACTTCGGCTTTGATTGAATCCCAAGATAGTAGTAACCGTCTTGGAGAGCTTGTGAAGAGGGATTTTTAGTTCATCCAATAAACTCTTTGGCATTATGCTTATAGCAGACCCTGGGTCAATGAGGATACGATCTATCTTCATCGTATCAATATAACCAGTGTAGTAGAGAGGTCGATCATGTCGATTATCCTCCACTAACATGTCGTCTTATGTAAAGGTAATATTTGGGATAATCTCCAGTACACTGTTACAATGTAAGCAAGTGGCAGGTTCCGCATCCGGCTTCTTCAATTGTGCAAGACAAGAGTCAGCTTGTAGAAGTGCTTCACTTAACGTCTTCCGAGTCTCTTTGGAAAGACGTAGAAGTTCAAAAAGGGACATTCTAGCGGGAGTATTAGCAAGCTGAGCCAAAATGTCGAAGTTGTAAGGCTTCTGAAGTCCAAGAGGAGAAGACTTCTTGATTGGCTTATCAAACCGAGCCTGTTGTTTGCCTTTCTCCAGAGCCGTAGGCTTGGGAGGAACAGGTTCAGTAGATGGTTCTTCTTCGGGAGGAACATTAGGAGCATCTTTAGCATCTGAAGGGATATCAGTAGGATCTTCAGGATTTTTAGAATAATCCTTTAGGTAAGAGTAGCACTAACAAGTGCTTCTTCTTTGTCTTTTGGCTCTGTGTCAGAGGTAGACCCAAGAGAAGTCATATGACATGACTTGATCTTTCCAGCCTTCTTGGATTTTTGAGAAGAAATCTTTTGAGGAGAAGGCGATTCAAAATCTGCCACTAGATCAGGATGGATCCACATGATTTCCTCTGTTTCCAAAGTGATTGGCACTAATCCTTCAGACTGTGGAGGAGGAAGATTCACTATGTCAAGAGTTGCCTTGGGAATAGGAACAATCCCACTTTCAAGGAGTTGAGGAGGGAAATTTCCAAATTGCATAGAGACGACGTTGGAGGTGACGGTCTTCTCTTTTGGAGTAAGAGAGATAGCTCCAGATTTAATCATTTCTTGGATCTTTCCTTTCAATACATAACATGTACGAATTGTATGACCCAGCATTCTGTGATATGGACAGTATTTAGGATGATCTGTCTTACCAGCTTCATCAGGTTTCTTGATCTCTGGTAATTGTATTTTATTACCTTTCAGCAGACATTCAAAGATACCAAGGACATCGTCGTCATCAAAAGAATATTCTTCTCTGGGGTGAGGTGTTCTTGATTGTTGAGTTGTAGAGGCAGGAGTTTGAACATTTGATGCATCTTTGCTCTGAAGATTAACTTCAAGAGTTTCTTTTCCTTTGCGAGCATTATTTTTATTGTTAGCACCTTGTCCTGTTTCTTTAGGAGTCATCTGCACTCCTAAACCTTTGAAGGTTTCAGCACTGATTTCTGCAGCTTTAGCACTGACTATGAAGGAAGGCCAATCTTGAAATTGAGTGGACCCTGTCCACATACTGATGATTGGCAACAAGTTTGATTTGCACGTGTCAATGGTGACAGCATTAGGAGTTCCAAGAGGCATCTTCAGAGCTTCTCTTCGAAACCGTTCAATATATTCCTCTGTAGATTCATTATTTTTCTGCTTGATTCTAATAAGAGCAGACATAGTCATGTCATTAAGCCCTTCATAGAACCTTTCAAGAAACATCTGTTTGAAACCAGCAAATGAGGTAATACTCCCATCTGGGAGACTTCTATACCATTCATAAGCCGTTCCCTTGAGACATCCAATAAATACCCGAATAAGGAGGGCATCACTTGGTTGTAGTTGATCAGTCATCACTTCAAAGTGATTGATAAACTGACTTGGAGAAGTGGTTCCATCATAGAATGAGATAGTAGGAGGAGGAACAGCATTGTAAGCACTACCCCCAGCTCCAGAGAGACTAGGATTTGGTTGAGCAGGTCCAGGAGTATTGGATTGTACTGCTGGAGGAACTTGTACTGGACTTATATCAGTATCAACTGGTATGGCATCTGATACAGTCTGTTGATTTTGCAACTGAGCTTTCATGAGTTCATACATTGACTTCATTGTGTCAGTCATAGACTTCATTTGCTGTTCCAAAGAAGCAATTCTTTGATCTTGAGGAGTCAGGGAAGAAGAAGGTTCATCAGTATTCCCATCAACCATGTAAGTCGTGACTGTATGAGGGATTATTGATGAACTAGTAGATGTTGTATGCTCTGAATCATTGCTTCGTGTATCAAAGTCAACTATAGGAGAATTACCCCCAGTAGGAAGAGGTGGGAAGTTAGATTCTCCAAGAAATTCAGAATCAATTTCAGGGATCAAATTTCTTTGACTAGAAGCCAGGACTCTTGCTCTGGTGTTTCTATATACTCCATCTGGACTATCAACTCTACCCCCGGTGTCCCGAGAAGTCATGTTGACAGAGGCAAACAAAGGCTCATCTTCATCAGGCATAGGTTCATACTGAATCCTATTAAAGACAGACTGTCGTTTATTTTGACATCTGCATTGCATTGTGACTCTTGGCTGGAAGTCACATTCATGATCACCATGGTCTTGAACTGTTGATTCACATCTGCACTGAATTATGACTCTTGGATAGAAGTCACATTCAGCATGTTCCTTTGATATAGAATTACTCCTTCTCTTCTGTTGAAGATATTTCCGTAAATCTGTTTGTGAAGATTGAGGAATATACTTTCTGTTCTTGGGTCTTGATGGCTCTTGATTATACAAAGAGTGATTAATGTGAGCCACATAATTTCTTGCATACTCTGCATCTGGATCTTTTATCTTCATATCCAATTGGTATGGTTTCTTAACACCAGAAGTGCTGAGTTTTGTTCTTAAATCAGTGGAAGGTAACATATTAATTTTGGAAACATGGAATTTTCCTTCCATTGATCTGGATATTTGCAGAGAAGGAAGAGTTAAACCACTCCCTTGATTAGGAGTTGGTAACAGACCCTCTTTAATGGACAGATTCTGTGCCCAATTTGAAGAAATCAAAGAAGAAGACATTAAGGAATGTTTCTTCTTAGACTCATTCAGATGTTGAGACATAGAATGTCCAGAAGGAAGAGTAGCCAAAAGACCATCTCCTTTCCTTTGACTAACAAAAGTATCAGTCAAAGCTGTTCCTGGAGTAAAAACTACAGGAGCAGAAGAAACAACTAAAGAGTTATTCCTTTTCGAAGGGACTTTGTGTGGAAGACCACCCCCAGTTCTAGTAGAACTCGGTGAAGAAGAAGAAGAGATAACTAAGGAGTTATTCTTCTCTGATGAAATACACGCTGAAACAGATTTGGTTAAAGAACCAGAGCTGTTAGCGTGACTTTTGATTTTAGAATTACACGCTGGAACAGATTTGGCTAAGGAGCCAGTACTGTCAGCGTAACTTTTGAATGTGGGATTGCACACTGGAATTGATTTGGCTAAGGAGCCAGTACTATCAGCGTGACTTTTAGAGTTGAATTTGCACACTGGAACAGATTTAGCTAAGGAGCCAGTACTGTCAACGTGACTTTTAGAGTTGAATTTGCACACTGGAACAGATTCGGCTAAGGAGACAGTACTGTCAGCGTGACTTTTAGAATTGAATTTGCACACTGGAACAGATTCGGCTAAGGAGCCACTACTGTCAGCGTGACTTTTAGAATTGAATTTGCACGTTGGAACAGATTCGGCTAAGGAGCCAGTACTGTTAACGTGACTTTTGGTTACTATCATCTTCGAGCGCACAAGAGTGTGCGTGCTTGCAGTGGAGTTCTTGCCAGTGTTAGGAGTAGACACTGTGGCAGAGACTTCACCATTGACTGCCAACTGATTCTTAGGGACATAGACAGAGTGTCCCTTCGACTTGGCAGTGATGATGGAGGCTGGAATGGACTTGCCACCCTTAGCCCGTTGCATTTCTTCATAGGCGAGTTGATCGAATTTGATCGTCATCACCTTCTTCGTCGAGCCGATTGACGAAGTGTCGCATTGAGTTGTTACCATCTCAGAAGAGGAGATGGTTTTCTCCAGCAGAGTCGCCAATTTGTTTTCCATAAAGAAATTCTCTTTATTTGTTGTGTTTCTGGGAAAATTACAACTGTAGGAATCCGATCTAGAAGACGATCGCTTTATCCCTTGGACTATACGAAGAAGAAAAGCTCTCAAAATTTTGACAGTAGATATCAATGTATCTGTACAATGAATAAGAAAAAGAACTCTATTTATAGAGTCAAAACAGTAACTAAAAAGATAACTACCTCACCATTGGTGCATTTGAAAAGTCACGCAGACTCTAAATACACGCAGGGTTAGTGAGTAGTTACTGGACGTGGCCCGTAACTGTTGAACACATAGCATTAGTGCATGGGTCGTGTGCAAGTTACTGGACACACGAGAGAGAGATCGGTGGTATAGCTGCCACGTACTCCAGTTGAAATGAAATCCACGCTGTCTTGCTGAAGGCAAAAATTTATGCAGTTTCGTTGACGCAGACTCGTTGAAGGCGAAATCCACGCAAGCTTTGAAGAAGAATACTTCAGAATTCACGCAGGCTTTGAGAAGAATAACTCAAAAATCCACGCAAACTTGAGGAAGGAGAAGGTTCAGAATCCACGCAAACCGCCAGCTGTCTTGATTTGGCACGCTTCATCTGACACAAAATCTCTGACATTGATTATATTGTCAGCCGCATTAAATGAAGATAAGACCCAAAGTCACGCCAACTTGGTGAAGAGTGAGTCTTGCTAAGGAAGATTTCGAAAATCATACAAAAGACGGCGATGATCTCTCGAGTTCTGTGCATACGTGGCATACGAGGAGACGTTTCTCGACTGCTGTGTTGTCAGTTATTATGATTCTGACGTATGGCTGAGCTGTCTCTGCGTGATTTTTAAAGGAGATGGACAGGCAGAACTTAGCGTATCTTTTGTGCTGCTTCTCGGATCACTCTGCGTGACTTGTTCTGATCAACTCAGCGTGACTTCATTTTTGAGGCCTACAGACGTGCTGTAAAAGAAGTATTACTAAATGAATTGATACTACTAAATAGGAGGCTAAACATTATACATGAATTGAACAAATGAGTAATATGACTGTACCCATTGGACAGTAGGATAGGGGATGAATTAATTAAAATAGAAAGGAAAACTGAATCAACATAGAAATATGGACTGAACCCAAGATTAGAGTGTACTGCTACATAGTGTGTAACGTCCCAGTCCCAAAATACTTAGGACCAAGTATGTAGACATGCCAGCTGTATACATACGAAGCATACTCCAATATATGGAACCTCGTATGTATACATAAGCTGTAAAATATAGTAACCATGAAACTAATCTCATATATAAACCAATATATCATAAAATCAACTTATTAAAGTCATTTGTACAAAATGTTGGGCGGAGACAAATCTACTACCAACAAAAAGAGAGAAATATATAGTGACGATGGAAGAGTCGAACGAAGCGAAAGATGAGCCAAATGCTAGCATTGCGAAGGTAGATTGTAAACTATGTCCTTGACTAGAGCACCTGCGAAAATCACAAACACACCTGCAGAAATCACCAGGTCCTCAGAGGGACGTAACAAGATACAGGAAGAACATGCTAATATGAACTGTCAAAATAATAAAATAATATACAAAAGACTAACCTAGACACAAATATGCAAAGGAGATTCTAACCGTCTAATGTACAATTTAGAGGACAACATTTATTGCGCAAGGGTGAGATTTAGGCCATAAGCACATAACTGGCATCCAGTCATCCGTATCCGGCCGTAACGTCCAAAACGTCAGAGGGTATCTACAAATATATCTCGTCGTAGTTCCTTTCGAAAATGATGGTTTATCTGTTTGGCTTTCCATACGCACTAGTGACTATCCTCCCCCAAGATTTCCCCATATTGACCAAGTCATAACCATGACCCGCCCAGTTTTGTAACTGCTCGAGTCTCTATACCTTAATCATAGCAGTTACGATCTATCCATCACACGACAATAGTTATGGCCAGTCAATAAGTCGTGTCCCTAGCAAAATGTCTCAAATCGTGTAGTGTGAGTGTCATGGCTAAAGGAGATATAAGGATATCCTCCAACAAAAAGGTAGTCCGCTAAAACTAAGTCAACATGCATAAATAAAGTAAGGACTAATAGAGTCGCTTGACCCAAGTATGGCATGGACGCAGTTTATAAACTAACAAATATGTAACAAAGTAAATAATACAGAAAATAAATAATATGAAGTTAATTAGCAAGGTATACTTGCCTGGTAGGGGCGCCTGGTGTGCTACGATGATCAATATGGCACAAAGTTTGACTTCAATGTTACAACTACGCAAATGGGCCTCCGATGATGGCACGGACTGGTCCATCGGGTTCAGAATAATCAAATTAGTTAGGATCGGCATAAAGAAGTCCAAAATTAACGAGAGATTAGAAGTAATGGGCTTAGTCATGGACATGAGGATAATCGAAGAAATTCACAAAAATACTTATATAATTTTAGAAAAATATTTATAATAGTTGAAAATATATTTTTATTAGTTAAAATAATTTTACGAAACTGCTTGAAAATAATTTCATATATAACAATTGGTAACTACATTTTATTATAAAAATCGTTCTAGGACAAAACTATAACTGGTAGATCAAAATAGTTGTTTATTTGAATATATCAGAATAATTAATAATATCTTTTAAAAACTCTATTTTATTTAGATGAGAAAATATTATAATAATATACTCTCTTTTTTCCTCACCAAATTTAAAATAGTTTTATGGCCAAGCCCAATGCTATATTTTATAAAAAATATCAAAATTATTAATTATGCATATGTAGATATTTTATAATAAATATAAGTAATAACATTATAAATGATAAAACCCATGGTGTTAAAAATAATAATTATTTCGAAAATAAGGATATGCATACATACTGGTTGCTGCTATTAAGTATAATAAAATGCTTATAATAAAACAAAATATTACTATGACTTGACTCCTTCACCTGTTCGCTGTGTTGGAATAAAGGTGAAAATATATATACATAGTGAGGTAGTGAGAGAGGGTTGTGTATGTATAACTTTGGGGGAAAAGAGAATCAGAGAGGAGAGAGAGAAAAAAGAAAGATGGTGATATAGAGCGGTGAGAGCAGAGAAGGGGCGAGGTGATGGGGAGATTACCGAAGAGAGACAGGACGGTTGAAGGGACCTCGGAAGGCTGGAGGCTGGCGATGGCAGGCCAGGTCAAGGACGCGGTGCCTCTTAGAGTAGGCGGTGACGGCGATCTCGCGCTCCGGGAGGGTGGTGCTGGCAGCGGGATCCAGAGTCTAGGCGCTATAGCGACAGAGATAGGTGGTCATCGGAGACTGCCCACGCGCGGTGGGTGTTGGGGCGAAGCTCGTCGGTGCAGGGACAACAGAAGGCATCGGATCTGACATAGGCGGCTATGAGGAGTTGGGCGGATCCGCGTAGAGGAGGCGCACGCGCACGGTAGTCACGGTGGCACGGAGAACTCGGGGTGGAGGCTGATGCTGCCGGAGGAGTTGGGTACACAGAGGCCCCAGAGGCGGCGTAGGAGGTATGTTATGGTGGTGGGTGTTGGTGTTTTATTTGTTTTGGTGGCTTTTCTTTTGGTGGTTCTTCTGTGTTGATGGCGGTGGTATTGGCTGTTCCGAGGGGGTGTGGGCCGATGTTGGTGGCGGTAGATGTGGCTGCCGCGACGGTGGCCACGGTGGTGTTAAATTTTAGGTTTTTCGTCTATGGCGGAGGTGTCAACGGTGAGGGTGGTGGTTGTGCCAGATTCGGTTGATTTGGAGGAGACGGCGACGGTAATGGTGGTCCGGGCGGTAGTTGTGTCCGTAGCAATTGCGCTGGAGATGGGGGTCTGGAGGTGGTTATGGGAGTGAGTTGATGGGTGCCGCGGTGGCTGTCGTTGGAGACGGGGAGATGGGTTGGTGAAGGTGGCAGTGGCTGTGTCCGGGTTTGGGCGATTGGCCGGGACAGGAAGCTCGGGTTAGGTTTATGATTTGGGTTGAGTCGGGGATATAGATGGTTGGGGTTGGCTGTGACAGGGTAATCAGTCGGGACAGCATGGATGCGGGCGATGATGGTAAAGGAGGGTGGTAAAGGAAGATGGTGGGGTCGATGGGTTGGAGGCAGGGAGGTGGACACCAGTGGGAACGGGATTTAGTTTAGAAAATTTTATTGTGTCGGGGTGTGTCCGACACAAAAAAATGTATATGTAAAATGGAATAAGAGAGTCACCCGGGGTCGGACCCAAGGCCGTCACGGCTGACACGGAGTGAGTTGGCCACAGACACGATACACGCACTTCGGTGGAGAAATTGTAGAGCTGATTGTGGAGAAATCCATGGAAAGGAGGATAATGAGTCTCTCCTTATATAGGAGGTGGATTCTCCTAGTTGGATAAGACATACGAATGATTTAATCCCATTAGATAATTTCCACATTTAGTTTAAATTAATTATTTAAATCAAGATCAAATCTTAATCTAATTTAAATCCAAATAACTCAAATATAGATAATTCTCATAAATTAAATTGTCAAATAAAAATTTAATCCAAGTTTCAGTCATCATAAAATTTTGAATTATCTTTTAAAATATTATTAATAAATAAATATCGAAAATTGATCATAACTACTAAACTATTTGAAATACATTTTCATAAAATTTTAAAATAATAATAAAAAATAAACTTTGAAAATGCAATTATATATACATAAATAAACTTTACACAAATATTTACATAATCATATTTTTCTAAATCGCCACTACATTTTATCAACAAATAAATTAGCCTCTCTAGGTTAAATAATAACGTTTGCCAATTCTCGGTAGCAAATAAAATATTTATCGTATATTATTTTAGAAAAATATTACTATCTCGTAAAATAAAATATATAAATAAAATATTTTCTGAAAATATGTACGTCGCACATATTCGCACTCGTCGAGAAAATACGAATCGCAACCCGCACGCGACGTACAATACGACAAATACCAACTTGTATGCGATGTATAAATCCAAATTACAAAATCAATACTAAATTATTTATTTAAAAAAAATTATAGTAGAAATTTAGGAGTTTTACATCCTACCTAACTTACAACAATTTCGTCCTCGAAATTAAGAATAAGTAGGGGGTTTGAGAAGGTACACGAGTATATCGATAAGGAAAATCAAGTCTTTGGGCGAGGCAAAGTAATGACGTTCAATGCAAACATGCATTAGAAAATCGTGAATAAGATAGCTAGGAAAATAATTTATGGCTATGGTTTAGGTAATGTATGAGGATCGCTAGTTAATGAAATACAAGATTAAGATGACATAAACTAGGGATTAGTGAGTAGGTCAAAGAGAATAATTTAGGGACTTGGAAGATATAGTTCCTTAAGAATATAGTCGTCTAGATTTAGGGATACCGTTAAGGAAACGATTATAATCATTCTTAGGTTTCTAAATGATTAGAAAGTCGCGATAGTAGATATAAGATCAAATGAAAGGATGAGTAGCTCATGGAAAGCTTGTAGTCATATGACTTGGTCGAGGGCTAGCTACGCCTTTGCAAAACACCAGAGCTCAAGGGAGATGCGAGCGAATATAATTGCGGATTCAAATACGATTTAATAGTTCGAACAGGAGGTTGTCGGTCGCGGTTGAGATCCTAGAGGGCAAGTTTAACTATATCTCAACCACGTAGAATAATCGTATGAAAAGCGAACCAAAGTGCACTTGGTTGATCAGACCATTATGCACCGGTTCTGATTAGACAATATGTTAGTGAGTGCGCGCTCAATAGCATAAGTCATGAACAAGCTCGATAGATGGATAAGCTTGCAAATCTAGATTATAGTAGCAACATTAGTCAAGATGGTAAAAATATTGACACGTGAGATTAATATTGAAGAAAGTGGAATTAGTTCAAACTCCTTAAGAATCTAGTCATGTCTTATGTTGGTGCCTATACAGTCGTCCTACGATCTATTTGCTCAAGACTTGTTTAAGGTCATGAGGAAGGTTAGGTCGTAAGGCATTCTACCCAACTTACACGAGTTAAACTAGTGGTGTAATAGGACAGAGAGTTATAATGACCTAGTAGGGTTACCTTCCTAACCACTATCAAGCACGAAAGAAGGATAAGAATTAACGATAGAGGGAATCAAGCAAGATACAATTCAAGGAGTCAAGAGAGAGTTAGAAGAACGAAATCGAGGAAGGCGGTCAAATACGTGGATGTGATCCTAGACTCGAATCCTATACGCAGGCTTGCTTGGTACGGTAAAGTAACCAAATAATTTATCTTGACCTGCATAGGCCATCACAAAAATATGTAACACCCCAGTCCCAAAATATTTAGGACCAAGTACGTAGACATGCCAGCTGTATACATACGAAGTATACTCCAAGATATGGAACCTCGTATGTATACATAAGCTGTAAAATACAGTAACCATGAAACTAATCTCATCCACAAACCAATATATCATAAAATTAACTTATTAAAGTCATTTATACAAAATGTTGGGCGGAGACAAATCCACTACCAACAAAAAGAGAGAAATACATAGTAACGATGGAAGAGTCGAGCGAAGCGAAAGATGAGCCAAAAGCTAGCATCGCGAAGGTAGATTGTAAACTATGTCCTTGGCTAGAGCACCTGCAAAAATTACAAACACACCTGGAGAAATCACCAGGCCCTTAGAAGGACGTAACAAGATACAGGAAGAACATGCTAATATGAACTTTCAAAATAATAAAATAATATACAAAAGACTAACCTAGACACTAATATGCAAAGGGGATTCTAACTGTCTAATGTGCAATTTAGAGGACAACTTTCATTACACATGGGTGGGATTTAGGCTATAAGTACGTAACTGGCATCTAGTCATCCGTATCCGGCCGTAACGTCCAAAACGTCAGAGGGTATCTACAAATATATCTCGTCGTGGTTCATTTTGAAAACTATGGATTACCTGTTTGGCTTTTCATACACACTAGTGACTGTCCTCCCCCAAGATTTCCCTACACTGACTAAGTCATGTCCATGACCCGCCCAGTTTTGTAACTGCTCGAGTCTCTATACCTTAATCATAGTAGTTACGATCTATCCGTCACACAACAATAGTGATGGCTAGTCAATAAGTCGTGACCCTAGCATAATGTCTCAAACCGTGTAGTGTGAGTGTCATGGCCAAAGGAGATATAAGAATATCCTCCAACAAGAAGGTAGTCCGCTAAAACTAAGTCAACATGCATAAAAAAAGTAACGACTAATAGAGTCGCTTGCACCTAAGTATGGCTTGGACGTGCAGTTTATAAACTAACAAATATGAAATAAAGTAAATAATACAAAAAATAAATAATATGACAGTTAATTAGCATGGTATACTTGCCTGGTAGGAGCGCCTGGTGTGGTGCGATGATCAATGTGGCACAAAGTTTGACTTTGGTGTTACAACTACGCAAAGGGGCCTCCGATGGTGGCACGGACTGGTCCATCGGGTTCAGAATAATCAAATTAGTTAGGGTTGACATAAATAAGTCCAAAATTGACGAGAGATTAGAAGTAATAGACTTAGTCATGGACATGAGGATAATCGAAGAAATTCACAAAAATACTTATATAATTTTAGAATTTTTTTTATTATAGTTGAAAATATATTTTTATTAGTTAAAATAATTTTATGAAACTGCTTGAAAATAATTTTATATATAACATTTGGGAACTACATTTTATTATAAAAATCGTTCTAGGACAAAACTATAACTGGTAGATCAAAATAGTTGTTTATTTGAATATATCAGAATAATTAATAATATCTCTTAAAAACACTATTTTATTTAGATGAGAAAATATTATAATAATATACTCGCTCTCTTTTTTCTCACCAAATTTGAAATAGTTTTAAGGCCAAGCCCAACTCTATATTTTGTAAAAATATTTCAAAATTATTAATTATGCATATGTAGATATTTTATAATAAATATAAGTAATAATATTATAAATGATAAAACCCATGGTGATAAAAATAATAATTATTTGGAAAATAATGATATGCGTACATATTGGTTGATGCTAATAAGTATAATAAAATGCTTATAATAAAACAAAATATTACTATGACTTGACTCCTTCACCTGTTCGCTGTGTTGGAATAAAGGTGAAAATATATGTACAAGTGAGGAAGTGAGAGAGGGTTGTATGTGTATAACTTTGGGGAAAGAGAGAATCATAGAGGAGAGAGAGAAGGAAGAGAGATAGTAATAGAGCGGTGAGAGCGGAGAAGAGGCAAGGTGATGGGGAGATTACCGGAGAGAGACGGGACGATCCAGGGGACCTCGGAAGGCTGGAGGCTGGCGACGGCAGGCCAGGTCAAGGACGCGGTGGCTCCTGGAGTAGGCGACGACGGCGGTCTCGCGCTCCGGGAGGGTGGCGCTGGCAGTGGGATCCGGAGTCTAGGCACTATAGCGACAAAGATGGGTGGTCGCCGGAGACTGCCCACTCACGGTGGGTGTTGGGGCGAAGCTCATCGGTACGGGGACAACGGGAGGCAGCGGATCTGACATGGGCGGCTATGAGGATTTGGGCGGATCCGCGTGGAGGAGGCTGACGTGCACGTTGGTCACGGCGGTGCGAAGAACTCGGGGCGGAGGCTGAAGCTGTCGGGGGAGTTGGGTACACAGAGGCTCCAGAGGTGGCGGTACAGTAATAGGAGGTATGTCACGGTGGTGGGTGTTGGTGTTTTATTTGTTTTGGCGGCTTTTCTTTTGGTGGTTCTTCTGTGTTTATTGCGGTGGTGGTGGCTGTTCCGAGGGAGTGTGGGCCGATGTTGGTGGCGGTAGATGTGGCTGCCGCGGCGGTGGCCACTGTGGTATTAAATTTTTGGTTTTTCGTCTATGGCAGTGGTGTCAATGGTGAGGGTGGTGGTTGTGCCGGATTCGGTTGATTTGGAGGAGACGGCAGCGGTGATGGTGGTTCGGGCGGTGGTTGTGTCCGCAGCGGTTGTGCTGGAGATGGCTGTCTGGAGGTGGTTCTGGTAGTGAGTTGACGGGTGCCGCGGTGGCTGTCGTTGGAGACGGGAAGATGGATTGGTGAAGGTGGCAATGGCTGTGTCTGAGTTTGGGCGATCGACCGGGACAGGCAGCTCGGGTTAGGTTTATGATGTGGGTTGAGTCGGAGATGTAGATGGTTGGGGTTGGCTGTGACAGGGGAATCAGTAAGGGCGGCATGGATGCGGGCGATGATGGTGATGGATGGTGGTAAAGGAAGATGGTTGGTTCGATGGGTTGGAGGCAGGGAGGAGGACACTAGTGGGGACGGGTTTTAGTTTAGAAAATTTTATTGTATCGGGGTGTGGCCCGTACGGGAAAATTTATATGTAAAAAGAATGGAATAAAAAAGTTACCCGGGGTCGGACCCGAGGCCGTCACGGCTGACACGGAGTAAGTTGGTCACGGACACAATGCACGCACTTCGGTGGAGAAATTGTGGAGCTGATTGTGGAGAAATCCAGGGAAAAAAGGATAATGAGTCTCTCCTTATATAGGAGGTGAGTTGGCCACAGACACAATGCACGCACTTCGGAGGATAATGAGTCTCTTAGTCTAATTTAAATCGAAATAACTCAAATATAGATAATTATCATAAATTAAATTATCAAATAAAAATTTAATCCAAGTTTCAGTTATCATAAAATTTCGAATTATCTTTTAAAAATATTATTAATAAATAAATTTCAAAAATTGATCATAACTACTAAACTATTTGAAATACATTTCATAAAATTTTAAAATAACAATAAAAAATAAATTTTGAAAATGCAATTATATATACGTAAATAAACTTTATACAAATATTTACATAATCATAGTTTTCTAAATCGCTACTATATTTGATCAACAAATAAATTAGCCTCTCTAGGTTAAATAATAACGTTTGCCAATTCTCGGCTGCAAATAAAATATTTATTTTATATTATTTTTGAAAAATATTACTATCTCTTAAAATAAAATCTATAAATAAGACGTTTTCTGAAAATATGTACCTCGTACATATTCGCACTCGTCGAGAAAATACGAATCGCAACCCGCACGCGACGTACAATACGACAAATGCCAACTTGTATGCGACGTATAAATCCAAATTACAAAACCAATACTAAATTATTTATTTAAAAAAATTATAATAGAAATTTAGGGGTTTTACATAGTGAAATGCATTGGACAGATCTTAAGGACAGAAACATATAATGTAGCTGATACTTAGGATATGGGATTGAATAAGGCAATATGGAATGGATATGAACCCAACTAAGCAGTGGAACATATCTAGAATGACTCCTATATGTGAAACAAGGACTGAACCTATAAATTAATGCTAAAACAAATGAGGCAAGGTTTGATTTTATAGCTACTAAATCACTAGACAAAAATGGACTGAACATGCATCATGTGACCTGAACAAATAAAGAATGAGGGCAGAACATGAATACTGGACAGATGAGGTATGTATTAAACTAATGGCTATACAGAGTAGGTATCAGACATTGCAAAAAGGGGATTTACTTACCATATGGACAGAACACTAACTCAATGAACAAACCAGGATATAGCAATGTATGGATTGAAACATACACTTCTGATGCAATAGGATAGAACACGGAGATGCAGGACACTACAATATATCTGATGCTCAAACTGACTCCTATATGCAAGACAATACTACATATCTGTTACATTATGGCGTATGGACAGTTAGTCCAAAAATAGGACATGACATATGATTAGAGTAGTGAAATGAACCATTAGTCATGAACTTGAGCCACAACTCTGTCTAAACTGGACTAAAACTCTAAATGATACATGACTGAACAAATGTTAAGGAAAACTGGACTCAAAGATATACAGAACATACAGTGAAGAACAATTTGGGACAGATCAATTTATGAAGGGTGGTTTGTACAGAAAATGAATGTGGGGAACAAGACATATGCAAGTGGGGTGAACAAAATCTTGTGGAGTGATGTAAGGGGGTGAACTGGACTATATGAAGGTACCAATACATTCAATAATATCTGAACATATGCCTCTCTACTAGCTAAGAGACTAATATCAACTGAACAACTATAGTACATGATACTCTAACCAAATTGAGCATCAGATCAATGCAAGGTATAACATTTGTTCCTAATGGACATGGACTAATCTTTTCAAGGAAGCAGGGTTAATTCGAACATATGGATAGATACAGGGGGATTTGGACAAATAAACAACTGAACATTGATAGACAGATGCATAGTGTGCATGATATTTCCACATATCTGACTGATACAAGTGTCTAAAAGAACCATTAGAGCCCCTCTTCTTTCTAATCCTCTCAATTGTACTGATACTTGAAGTATCAGTGCCAAGCTACCACTCAACTGATATCCTAAATTTTCCCCAAATCCATAAACATGTTCAGTCACTGATCCAGCTCCCTGAACATGACTGATACCAAGTGCTATTCCTATAGACTGATATTAAAATATAAGGGACTAAAACATATAAGGGAATGAGAGGAACTGATGATTAATTCCTTCATATCTGTCCCTTCCTACAATATATAATTGCTAAACCATATGACCCCAAACCTCTGTTATCATCTAACTGATAGCACAACAGGCCTTCCCTCCCTTTCTCTCTCTCTCTCTCTCTCTATATATATATATATACATGTAATACACATGACTGCTACAAATCTCCAAAGTAGCAAAAGCCACCTGCTACCAATTCCCCCTTCCACTTATATGACTGATACACCATACAATGATACCTTGGTCTCTTATATAACATATGCACTCAAGATGATGGGCAAACCATAGGCTAAGGACTGAACATATAGGGTAGGACAGTAATCAATTCGATGGTTCAACTATTCAGAAATGGACTGCTCCAACACAGTGAGCAGAACACTCAATGCTAAGCCCCCAAACTCATGTATCCTTTTCAAATCAATCCAATATCACAAGATAACACCTAATATAGCTAACAAAATATATAACCATTAGGAAACATAGCTAAAACTGAAATTAGAGTTTCAAAAGTCCTAATGGCCATTTCGATAAACACTTGGAGTGTATATTCGATGCGGTGCAATACGCTCGTGATACGCACCTCAAATGGATCCAAAAATGATCCAAGGTATTCCTAATGTCAAAAGGGATCCTAAATAAATGCATCTACACTAATGGAAGAAATTAGAGGGTTTAGAGGGTTTAGAGGGCTCTTACCAATTGGGAGATGGGTTCCCAATAAATAAATCTTTAGATCTAATCTCCACCAAGCTCCAATGGCCAAATTGTTCCAAATGCTCCCAAGCTAGCCAATAGAGGATTCCTCTCTTCAAGGGGAAGAGATTATAATTCGTTTGAGGAAATTTGGACTCAATTTGGGAGATGTACGAAATTTGGGGAAGAACACAAATTAGGGTTAGGATTTCTAATGAAAGGGGGAAGAAGAGGGGAATATTGTTATTAATAGCAAAGGAAAAACCCTTGGGTGGCCGGCCATAGGGGTTTGGGCTCAGGTTTGTTTTGGTTCAATGCCTAAAGGCCTCTCCTAATTTGTCATGTGAAGCCCTTTAAGGAATGCCCAATATAGCTTATTGTTTAAGTCAACTAATAGGTTCTAAATGATAATCTAGATAGATTAGAGTCTAACTACTAATTAGGAATGAAATTTAGAGTGTATAATCTCACTAACTAAGTCTCCCTTGGTCATGACTAGCCATATAATCAATGCGGTTCTAAGGTTTTACCAAATTATATCACTAACACAATTTAATTAATTAAATAATAACTTAAAATAATCAATTTGACAAAAAGTCAAAAATATCCTCATTTTAGAAAAGTGGCGGTTACAATCCTACCCCCGTAGAAATTTTTTTACCTTAAAATTTAAGTTGGTCGTACTCTTCTTAAGGTCATGCCCCCAATAATCATGGTCCAAGAAAACCTTATCTAAGCCATACAATCCTATTGAAGGAAACAACATACATGTGTAGAAGCATGGAAAATATCAGAATGATGGTCTATGCGGCTCGGAGCAGGAGAACCCCATGCGGCTCATACAGGGGCAGTCCCATACGGTTCAGAGAGACTCTCAGTCTCATGCGGCTCGGGGCAGGAGAATCCATGCGGCTTACATAGGGACAGTCCCGTGCGGTTCAAAGAGTCTCCCAGCCTCATGCGGCTCGGAAGTACATGCGGCTCACAAACGACCAACGGAGATATGCGGCTCGATCAATGCCACGTGTCCCCATGGGATCCCTTCACACAGCTGGCCATCGAGTAATGGCCTTATTTAATGCTCTCCCATGATTTGACAGCTGACGGCTCTGACATAAAGTGCCATGATGGTCCTGTCATAATGACAGACTCTTCGGGAACAGAAGAAAATCTCTGATACGATCCGAGATTGCCATATGGCAGACTCCCATGCGGCTCAATCGAAGAACAGCTTCATGCGGCTGGAATCATCCTCCTGCGGCTCACCACGAAACCATCCCATGCGGCTTGCAAGTACTATACCTATGCGGCTCGCTGGGATGCTGTCTTATGCGGTTCATGGATATCATGCGGCTCTGGCAGGGTCCACCATTAAGACACGTGACAGAGATTCAATTGCCCCCATGACTTGACAGCTGGTAGCAGGGTGATTATGGGATGCGTGGTCTTAAATCAATCAGAGATTTACCAGATCCCAATAACCATATTTAACGTTATCCTCATAATTAATGAGATCAGGTCATATCATTCATGATCAATCCAATGGGACACGTGGTGAGAGATCCAAGCTTGACTCGACCAATCATGAAGATTTAAAGCAATCAACATTAATCATTCACAAGATTCAATACTATCCACATTAATGGCCCAGATCCTTCACGCTTAAGACCAATGGTCCAGATTGATTAATCATCAGGCCGCCGCCACTTTGAGAATAGGCAATTATCCAAACCCTAATGATGCCCCCACTCTTATAAATAGCAAGGTGCCATTCCCTTGTAAAGATATACAGAGAGCTTTCCCCCTAATAATCAGAGAAAAAATACACAGAGAGAGAGAGAAGCCAGAAGAGCAACACGAGGAGAACAAGAAGGGCATTTCTTCGTCAACGCCAACCATCTCGTCACAGGAGCCAAGGCTACGTCCGATCGTCCAAGGAGTAAGGCAGAGCTGCCGTCACTTTCCCGAGCCTCTATCGTCACCCCCAGAATAAAAAATAAACAATTATACTTAGACTGCTGTACCTAGGTTTTCGTCCCTAGGCTTTCTTTGTACAAGCGAGTTTGTAACGTGAAGTAAAAGTCCAGTCCTCCGATAATTGTTCTGCTCTTTTATATTTCATGGCAAACACGATGGCGACTCTGCTGGGGACAAACTTCTCTACGGCTGAGGTGTTGGTGACGCAGTCGGATGCAGCCAAACTTGGCTCCACGCAACAAAAGATGGTCGTCTGCTTCGACCAACAGGCGTTTGAAGAGATGCTCTCCGAAGGAAGCGCTGGCCCAGTCAGAAGCGTACCTGCACGATGAAGGCTCGCAAAGAATAGAGGCCAAAATCATTTGCCCATTCCCAAGCCCTCGATGGGATACCCTCTGTTGCTCAAGACGGCGAGAAGGACTCTTCTGCGGCCCCACTTCAGACCGTAGACAACTCTGCTGTCCCCAAGTCCGGCAGAAGAAAACACTATGATGCTGGACTTGCAGGGGCAGAGAGAAACTCTATGCGATCCGAGCCGCATAAGGGTATTAGCCGCAGGAAGAAAGTTCATGCGGCTGTATTCGCCAGCCGTATGAAGAAAACTCATGCGGCCACATCTGTCAGCCGCATAGTTTATGCGGCTACAGTTGCCGACCGCATGGATGAGACTCATACGGTCACTAAAGTCAATCGCTTGCAGAAAACCCAAGCGGCCACAGTTGCCAACCGCATGCGGCCAGCCTGCACAGTCGTGACTCCCAGTCGTACAAGAACAACTCATCCGACAGCAGAAGACAACCGCATGCAGACAGCCTGCACGGTTTCCAATCCTAGCCGCATAGCATCCGTTCTACGCTCCTCTCGATCAGTCTTCGACCGTCTCTCATACGGTCCTGACCCTGATGGCTCTCTGGATGATAAGCCAGATTATGTGGTATTTAACTTAGACTCTTCCTATTACGCACCCGCAAGTGCTAAAAAGAAGAAGTCTAGGGCAGCGCGGGCTCATCAAGCCCAGTCAGCTGCCCCAACCTCTGACTATCGGGGCGTCCCATTGATTATCACGCGGGCCTCTGATGGAAAGTTGTATAGAACCGCTCGAGTCCAGCCCCTGGCGGCAAAAGGACAAAGTGGTTCCTCTGACCTGCGTGAGGCAATCCTCCATAAGCACAAGGAAAGAGAAGGGACTTCGGTGTGCAAAGAGTCCTCGCTTGGACGTCACTGCACCCAAATCATTATCAACTGCTGTTGCAACAACGCGGCAGTGACGGAAGACCGGCCGTCAGTCTTCCAAAGACTACAACATCCGAGCTCAGAGGACGAGGCACCTCCTGTTGTCTCCTGCAATTCCACTCAGAAAGTCCCCGCCGAGGGGCGAGGGAAGAAGACAAGCATCTCCAGTCCCAAGATATCAACCACTACAGCTAAGAAACTGTCGTCTAAACGGTTGTCCTCCAGTGGAGTATTCCAACACACCCGTTCAAAGACAAAATCTGCTACAATGGGAGATTCATCATCCACATCGCTAAGGGTCGTAGGAACTGGGGGTAGCACTCCTCCAAACATCTACAACAATCCGATATTTCAAGGAGACGAGCCCGGGGAAACAACTCTCCCATCAGGTACAACAAACGCTGATGTCCCCGAGGACATCCATAACTCTCAAGACGAAGCAAGCTCTGAGGCTGGGGGTACTGTTCCCTCCGAGTCCGAACCCGAAGAGGACATTCCCACCTACCCCGATGACTTCTCGGTGCATGGGTATGACTCGGAGGGCACATCCTCCACCGTTCCTTCCATCACTCCTCATGTAAGGACGGTGTTTATGATGGACAGCAATCAAGGTGGTTCCAGTGATCGCCAACGTATCGACACTTTGGAGGCCATACTGTATGCCTTGGTCAAGTCTGTAGACGAGATCAAACCGGCTCTTCCTACTCTGCAGGGAGTGACACCTGGCCAAACAAGTACGGATCCCGCAATCAATGTAGATTCAAATTCAGCAGCACCGAACCCAGGCAATAATCCTTCCGAAATAACGGCCCGTACCGTGACAGATGAGGCCCGAGAAGTAAGAAGAGAGGTTCAGGAGCTCCGAGCCATGTTCCATGCCCGAGAAAACTCTCAAGATCTCAGAATACGGCAACCATATCCTGCTGAATGGAGGGATGCTCCATTCCCAGAATACGACAACCATATCCTGCTGAATGGAGGGATGCTCCATTCCCACCAAGATATAAGCCATTCAATATCAACCCATATGATGGTAAGACCTCAGCAAGTCGGTACATCACTTACTTCGAGGTCACCACCGACCATCTGCCCCATGATGACGCTATACTCACACGATTATTCATTGGGGCATTGGAAGGAGTCGCCTTCGACTGGTACCACAACCTGCCAGACAACTGCATCCACTCCTTCGCTGGCTTCAAGCGCTTGTTCTTGGAGAGATTCTACGAGGTAGGACAGGACGTCACGATGTCTACCCTCATGGACGTCGTCCAAGGAGAGAAAGAGCTGACGAGGAATTATATTGAGCGGTTTCGTCAAACCGCAATGAAGCTACCGTCTGGTAATCCAGATTCTTCCTTGATTGATATTTGCCAAAAGAGATTGCTCCCAACAATTAGTCTCTGGATGGGCGAAAGTCAATTCAAGGACTGGAAGGCATTTATCATCAGTGCCACAAGTGCCGAAGAACGGTTGAGAAAGGCTCGCCAACTGGGGTTGCACATTTCGGAGAGAGAGAACAAGGGCAAGCGTCCCAACACCAACAACGACAATGGGAGTAGCCCCTCCAACAATCGGAACAACAGAGGCAAGCAAGCCATGGTGGCCGATACAGCCCAGAAGCCTGAGTCACAACCAACAGACAAACAATGGCCTCAAATCACTTATTCTTTCGAAGACGGCCACGTCAAGCCTATCTTGGACATGTTCATACAAGGAGACAGAATTCAGCTTCCTCCACCGAAACGGGAGCCTCGGCCTGCAGATCTGGAGAATCCAAAGTTCTGCCATTACCACCGCTACGTCCACCATGCTATACACGACTGCTACCAACTAAAACGATATATCCAAAACCTCATCGATTCGAACGCTCTGGCCATCGATTTCGAGGAGGTAACCGTAGCAGCCAACATGGTGTCCGTACAATTCGGCAGCTTCCCTCCAACGGAGACTCAAGACGGTGTCATTCCCATCCCTCTGGCGATGATAAAAATTGCTAATCTTCCGCCTGCTCGTGATCAAGCTGCTGGTCTAGTACCCCTCACCACATCACGAGGAGAAATCATGTGGGTCCATCCGGACCTGGTCCATGAGGTGACTCAGTCCACGTCGCCTTCCATTCATAAGAAGAGAAGTAGAAAAGTCAGATCCTGCCGCACCATCTCGGCAGATGTGGAAGAAGTTACGGCCGTCGTTACTCGATCTGGAGCACAATCCCAACCTGTGGCTGAGAACTCGACTGATGATCATCCTCCAGCTACCACTGACGCTCCAGGGCCCCCTCAGCTTCCGATGACCGACAAGCCTAGGCCGAAGGAGACTCGCTTCGACAAATCCCTCCGGAAAGAGACACCTCAGAGGCTGGAGAGGCCCTACAACTTCGATATACTAGCGCAATTGGCCAATACACCGGCCAAATTATCCTTATATGAACTCCTGAGGCTCTCGAAGGATGTTCGCGCAGCCTTGAGCGATGCACTCCAAAATGTCGATGCATACTTGGCTCAAGTCAACCTCACGGGAGAAAATCAACCTGCAGATCTCCAAGACAGTACGTGTACGGGAGCGATGCCCAATATCGTCTTTTCTCCGCAGGACATGCTCATCAAAACCAACCTACACGATCGTCCGTTATACTACACCGGATACATCGGCGACGTAAAAGTGGACCGGATGCACATTGATCCTGGATCGTCCATAAGCATCATTCCGAAGGGTCTGCTACATCATCTTCACATTCCGATGCATCGTCTGACGCCTACAAGTACCGTCATCAGCGGTTTCAATTCAGGCAGGAGCTACCCAATTGGGAAGATTCGCCTGAAGTGTCAGATTGGCGATCTCCAATCAGAAGTCACCTGCTACGTCATAGATGCTGACACTTCTTACAACATCCTTTTGGGGCGCCCATGGATACACGATTATATGATCGTGCCTTCCACGCTGCAACAGTGCTTCAAATATGTTGACAAATACGGCTTCGTGAGGACGGAATTTGCCGATATCGATCCCTTCAAAGGAGTCGAATCTTACTACCCAGACTCCTGCCTGTACGAAAAATCAAAGAGACACCTTGTGTAGAAGCATGGAAAATATCAGAATAATGGTCCATGCGGCTCCGGATACGAAGCCCATGCGGCTCATATGGGAGCTGTCTTATACAGTTCAAAGGAAGACTCTCTGTCTCATGCGGCTCGAGAGTGTATGCGGTTCAACAGGAATATGCGGCTCGATCCATGCCACGTGTCCCCCTGAGATCCTTCCCTACAGCTGGCCCTTTGAATAGTGGCCTCATTTAATGCTCTGATACGATTTGACGACTGTGGCAGCTCTGGCATAAAGTGTCATAATGACTCTGCCATAATGACAGACTCTTCGAGAAAAGAAGAAGATCTCTGACCCGATCCGTCAGAAATCCTAGGTAGCCACGTAGCAAATCTCATGCGGCTTAAATAGAGAACAGCTTCATGCGGCCCACTGAGACCTCAGCCCCTGCGGCTCAATACAACGCTAACTCATGCGGCTCGTAAAGACTATGCATATGCGGCTCATTGAGAGTTCGTTCCCTGCAGTTCGATGAAGCATTGTCCTATGCGGCTCACGAAGAGTATCTTCCTGCGGTTCAAGTGTTACCCATCCTATGCGGCTCTGGCAGGACCCACAATCAAAACACGTGGCATCGGATCAATCGACGATTTAATCGAATCTTAACAAATATATCTGACATCATCATCATAATTACTGAGATCAAGGCATATCATTTATCATCAAGCCAATAGGACACGTGGGGAGCAATCAGGCATTGGTATAATCAATCATGAAGATTTAAAGCAATCAACATTAATTGCTCACAAGATTCGGTGCTATCCTCATTAATGGTCGAGATTCATTGTAATCAGGACCAAAGGTTCAGATAGATTGAAAGAGCGCCGACATTCCAAAACAATGATCATTAGCAAACCCTAATGGTCATACCCCACTCTTATAAATAGCCAGCATCATTTCTTTGCACAGGGCCGGCAACAAAAAGAATAAAAAAATATACAGAGTCAGAGAGAGAATACAGAGAGAGAGAGAGAAGCCAGGAGAGCAACAGAGGAGCAAAAAGAGCACTTCTTCGTCAACGCCAACCATCTTTTTACAAGGAGCCAAGGCTGCATACCGATCGTCCAAGGAGTAAGGCAGGGCTGCCGTCGCCTTTCCGAGCCTCTATCGTCACCCCCCAGAATCTAAAATAAACAATTGTACTTAGATTGCTGTACCTAGGTTTTCGTCCCTAGGCTTTCTTTGTACAAGCGAGTTTGTATTGTGAGTCTAAGTTCAGTCCTCCGATAATTGTTCTGTACTTTTACAATCAATGGCAAACACGATGGCGACTATGCTGGAGACAAACTTCTCTACGGCTGAGGAGTTGGTGACACAATCGGATGCAGCCAAACTTGGCTCCACACAACAAAAGATGGTCGTCCGCTTCGACCAACAAGCGTTTGAAGAGATGCTCTCCGAAGGAAGCGCTGGCCCGGTCCAGAAGTGCACCCGCACGACGAAGGCTCGCAAAGAGTGGATGCCAAAATCATTTGCTCCTCCCCAAGCCCCCGACGGTGTACCCTCTATTGCTCAAGACGGTGAGAAGGACTCTTCTGCAGCCCCACTTCAGACCGTAGACAACTCTGCTGTCTCCAAGTCCGGCAGAAGAAAATACTATGATGCTGGACTTGCAGAGGCAAAGAGGAACTCTACGCGAACTGAGCCGCATAGGGGTGCTAGCCGAGTAAAAAAGGCTCATGCGACTACAGACGCTGGCCGCATGAAGAAGAATCATGCGGTCACATCTGGCAGCCGCATAGTTTATGCAGCTACAGTCGCCAATCACGTAGATGAAACACATGAGGCTACAGGAGGCAGCCGCTTGCAGAGAACCCATGCAGCCACTATTGCCAACCGCATGCGGCCAGCCTGTACGATCGTGACTCCTAACCGCCCAAAGACAATTCATCCGACAGCAGAAGATGATCGCATGCAGACAGCCTGTACGGTACCCAACTCTGGCGACATAGCGTCCGTTCCACGCTTCTCTCGATCGGTCTTCGACCGTCTCTCATACGGTCCCGACCCTGATGATTCTCTGTATGATAAGCCAGATTCTGTGGCATTCAACTTGGACTCCTCCTATTACGCACCCACAAGTGCTAGAAGGAGGAAGTCTAGGGCAGCGTGGGCTCATCGAGCCCAGTCAGCTATCCCAACCTCTGACTATCGGAGCGTCCCGTTGACTATCACACGGACCTCGGATGGAAAGTTGTATATAACCACTCAAGTCCAGCCCTCCGCAGCAAACAGACAGAGTGGTTCCTCTGACCTGCGGGAGACGATCCTCCACAAACGCAAGGAAAGAGAAGGAGTGTCGGTGTGCAAAGAGTCCTCGTTTGGACATCGTTGTACCCAAATCATCGTCAATTGCTGCTGCAACAACGCGGCAATGACGAAAGCTCGGCCATCCGCCTTCCAAAGGCTACAGCACCCGAACTCAGAAGAAGAGGCACCTCCTGTTGTCTTCTACAATTCTGCTCAAAAAGATATCAACCATTACAACTAAGATATCAACCATTACAACTAAGAAACTGTCGTCTAAACGGCTGCCCTCCACTGGTGTATTCCAACACACCCATTCAAAGATGAAATTTACCTCGATGGAAAATTCATCATCCACATCGCTGGGGGTTGAAGGAGCTGGGGGTAACACTCCTCCGAACATCCGCAACAATTCGATGTTCCAAGGAACCGAGTCCGCATAAACAACTCTTC
Organism: Iris pallida; assembly: GCA_029216955.1. Classification (NCBI taxonomy): domain Eukaryota; kingdom Viridiplantae; phylum Streptophyta; class Magnoliopsida; order Asparagales; family Iridaceae; genus Iris; species Iris pallida. The sequence continues at coordinate 137,060 of JANAVB010022750.1, read as the reverse complement.
CATCAGGAGCAACGGACGCTGATGCCCCCGAGGACATCCGTAACTCTCAAGACAAGGCAAGCTCTGAAGCTGGGGATACCGTTCCCTCCGAGTCCGAGCCCGAAGAGAACATTCCTACCTATCCCGATGACTTCTCGGTGCATGGGTACGACTCAGAGGGCACATCCTCCACCGTTCCTTCCATCACTCCTCACGTAAGAACGGTGTTCATGATGGACAGCGATCAAGGTGGTTCCAGTGATCGCCAGCGCATCGACAGTCTCGAAGCCATATTACTTGCTTTGGTCAAATCTGTAGACGAGATTAAAGCGGCCCTGCCCACTTTACAAGGAGGAGCGCCTGGTCAAACAAACACAAGCCCCGCGGTCAATATAGATTCGAACTCAGCGGCACCAAACCTGGGCAATAATCCTTCCGAAATAACAGCCCCCGCCGCGACAGATGAGACCCGAGAAGTAAGAAGAGGGGTCCAAGAGCTCCGTGCCATGTTTCATGCCCGAGAAAATGCTCAAGATCTCAGAATACGGCAACCATATCCTGCTGAGTGGAGGGATGTTCCATTCCCACCAAGATATAAGCCGTTCAACATCAACCCGTATGATGGCAAAACCTCAGCAAGTCGATACATCACTTACTTTGAGGTCACCATCGACCATCTGCCCCATGAAGATGTGATCCTCACACGGTTATTCATTGGAGCATTGGAAGGAGTCGCCTTTGATTGGTACCGCAATCTACTGAACAACTGCATCCATTCCTTCGCCGGCTTCAAGCGCATGTTCTTGGAACGATTCTATGAAGTAGGACAAGACATCACTATGTCCACTCTCATGGACGTCGTCCAAGGGGAGAAGGAGCTAACAAGGAACTACATCGAGCGGTTCCGCCAGACGCCATGAAGCTGCCTTCCGAAAATCCGGATTCTTCTTTGATCAAAATCTGCCAAAAGAGATTACTTCCAACGATCAGTCTCTGGATGGACGAGAGTCAATTCAAAGATTGGAAGGCGTTCATCATCAGCGCCACAAGCGCTGAAGAACGACTGAAGAAGGCCCGCCAACTGGGGTTGCACATCTCAGAAGGAGAAAACAAGGACAAGCGTCTCAACAACGATAATGGGGGTAACCTCTCCAACAATCGGGACAGCAAGGGAAAACAGGCTATGGTGGCCGATACGGCCCAAAAGCCCGAGCCACAGCCAGCAGACAAGCAATGGCCTCAGATCACTTACTCTTTCGAAGACGGCCACGTCAAGCCTATCTTAGACATGCTTATACAAGGAGGTAGAATTCAGCTTCCTCCACCAAGACGGGAGCCTCGGCCGGCTGATTTGGAGAACCCAAAGTTCTGCCATTACCACCGTTATGTACACCACGCTACACATGACTGCTACCAACTAAAATGGTACATCCAAAGCCTCATCGATTCGAATGCTCTGGCCATCGACTTCGAAAAGGTAACCGTAGCAGCCAATATGGTGTCCGTACAATTCGGCAACTTCCCTCCAACGGAGACCCAAGACGGGGTAATTCCCGTCCCTCTCGCGACAATGGAGATTACCAATCTTCCTTCGCCCCGAGAACAAGCTGCTGGTCTAGTACCTCTTACCACCTCAAGAGGAGAGGTCATGTGGGTCCATCCAGACTTGGTGTCAGAAGTAACTCGGCCCACACCATCTCCCACCAACAAAAAGAGTGGAAAAATCAAGACCTGCCGCACAATTTCAGCAGACAACGAGGAAGCTACAGCCGTCGTTACGCGGTCCGGAGTACAATCCCAACCTGTGGTTGATAGTCCAGCTGAAAATCATCAACCCACTGTAACTGATGCTCTGGGACCGGCTCAGCCTTCGACGACCGACAAGCCTAGGCCGAAGGAGACTCGCTTCGACAAATCTCTCCAAAAGGACGCAGCCCAAGGGCTAGAGAGGCCCTACAACTTTGACATCTTAGCACAATTGGCTAACACTCCGGCCAAATTGCCATTATATGAACTCCTGAGGCTCTCCAAAGACGTTCGTATTGCATTGAGCGAAGCACTCTAAAATGCCGATGCCTATCTCGCTCAATCTAACCTCACTAGGGAGGACTCAACCATGGATCTCCAAGATAGTGCCTGCACGGGAGCAATGCCCAACATCGTCTTCACCCCGCAGGACATGCTCATCAAAACCAACCTACATGATCGTCCGCTATACTACACGGGATACATCGGCGACGTGAAAGTGGATCGGATGCACATTGATCCTGGCTCTTCCATAAGCATTATCCCGAAAGGTCTGCTACATCATCTCCGCATCCTAATGCATCGCCTAACACCTACAAGCATCGCCATCAGCGGTTTTAATTCGGGCAGGAGCTACCCTATCGGAAAGATTCGTCTGAAGTGCCAGATTGGCGATCTCCAATCCGAGGTCACCTGTTACGTCATAGATACAGACACTTCTTACAACATCCTCTTGGGGCGCCCATGGATACACAATTATATGATCGTGCCTTCCACGCTACACCAGTGCTTCAAATATGTCGACAAACACGGCTTCGTGAAGACAGAGTTTGCTGACATCGATCCCTTCAAAGGGGTCGAATCTTACTACTCGGACTCCTGTTTATACGAAAAGTCGAAGAGGCACCTGGATGAAGGAGACGCACAAGCTCATACTGAGACAGCCACGGGATCAGAAGGACCCCTGACGATCCACCTCCAAGCTCGCAAACCAGGCAAGTCTGCACCCCTCACCGCCACTCTGCGGAAGGACGCGATCAGCCTCTCGACGCAAGAGGAGCAGATGACAATCCGGCTGCCGAGATCCGACCAAGTGCCGAGACCCACAACGGAGCCACTAACAATCAGATTACCAAGAGTCAGTCAACCACAAACAGGGAAGCTCAACCCCTCGGACAGGCCATTGACAATACGCCTTCCCAAGAAAGGTTGTCGCCTCGATGCAAGGTCTGACACTTCCAGCGAACCAGCCACTCCTCGCTCTACATCGAATGCCAAACTGGGGGTCGCCAGTCTACCAACTACCCCACGCTCTGCTCCATCAACTGGACCACTGACAATCAAGCTTCCTAGGTCGTCCTCTCAGTCTTCGTTCACACAGGGGGTAGTCGAAGAGGAACCGGAACTAGCCAAGTATGTGGCCGCCCACACTAATGTCGCCTCCGCTGATGATGTAATCCCCCTAGAAAAGATACCTTACTTCATCAATAAAGGGTTATCTTTGAACTACATCGAGCTCAATAAGCTATGTACGATGTATGCTATGGAACACGGTATAGGCGCTCACCTACACACACAGGTGACAAATGTGTACACCGCAATCTAGCTTACTCCAGTAGAAGATGCCTACCGAATACACAAGGGAGGGGATCATCCAGTCATCTTCGGCCGGACGAACAACCCTCATCCCCGCACCATAGAAGAAGACGACCTCGGGTCAGATGCCGGAAGACTGCCTCTGTATCTCTATAGCCCTCAATCCAAGTATCTCATGCAGAAACAGGGGTATGATCTAGAGACTATGCCAGGATTGAACTATGACACTGGGCGACGATTACCTTTGAAGCCGCCAGCCCCGGCGGGCAAACCATAGAACTACTATAACAAAACTCGATGCGGGTTAGGGTATGTAACGCCAACTACGACCCCGAAAACTTCAGATGAAGAATGCGACTGGCAGTCGCATTCAACCGGATCGCCAACTTCCGACTCAGATACCAGCATCGGAGATGAGTTCAGGCAAGTCATGTCAGTCAACATGACGTTCGCCGACGCTTACGAGGAAGACGAAGACATCCTCGAAATCCTCGAGCTAGAGCCTTGGGCCCAGCAATTAGACGCGCAATGGGAAAAGCGATTCGAACTGAGAGAACCTCCTACTGAAGATAAGGTCATACAAGTGGATCTCGGCAGCGAATCTTCCCCAAAACCGATCTTCATCAGTGAAAGCCTATCCAACGAAGAACGGGAGTCGCTGTTAGAACTTATCAGGTAGTATATTGATGTGTTCGCTTGGAGCTATGAAGACATGCCAGGGTTAAATCCTGACATCGCTCTTCATAAACTCAATATTCGGCCAGATGCGAAGCCAGTCAAACAACAACAGCGACGCTTCCGCCCAAGCATCATGGACGCGATCGAAGCTGAAGTCAACAAACTAATAGCCAGCGGCTTCATTCGTGAGGAGCAATATCTCGATTGGATCACCAATATAGTACCTGTCCTCAAAAAGAATGGGAAAATTTGAATCTGCATCGACTTCCGTAATCTGAACGAGGCATGCCCCAAAGATGAATTCCCCCTTCCTATCACAGACATCATGATCAACAATACCTGCGTCTTTGAGCGTATGTCATTCATCGATGGCTTCTCGGGATACAACCAAATCAAGATGTCTCCCGACGATGAAAAGCATACATCATTTCGAACACCGATTGGCACGTACTGCTACAAAGTCATGCCTTTCGGTTTAAAGAATGCTGGCGCCACATATCAAAGAGCTATGAGCATCATCTTCAGAGACCACTTACGCAAGACGGTAGAGTGCTATGTTGATGATATAGCCGTCAAGAGCCGTAGCAAAGGAGACCATCTGCAGGATCTAAGGACGGTATTCGACCTAATGCGGACGCACAATTTGAAGATGAACCCTACGAAGTCCTTCCTGGGCGTATCTAGCGGGAAGTTCTTAGGCTTCATCATCACTGCAAAGGGTATCCATGTAGACCCCGAGAAGACAAAAGCAATCATGGAGATGGGTCCCCCGAGAAATCTCCGTGAACTCAGAGGCCTTCAGGGAAGGCTAGCTTACATCAGAAGGTTCATTTCCAACCTCTCCGGGCGATGTCGGCCATTTACGCACCTCATGAAGAAAGGAGTCTCATTCGTATGGGACGAAGAATGCCAGCGTGCTTTCGATAGCATCAAAGAATATCTGTCAAATTCTCCGGTCTTGGTAGCCCCAGTCCCTGGAAAACTATTTCTGCTCTATGTACGAGCAATAGAACACTCCTTCGGTGCTCTGCTGGCACAGAATAACGATGCAGGCCATGAACAGGCCATATATTACCTCAGCCGAATGATGATTGGACCAGAGCACCGATACACCGCTGCGGAGAAGGAATGCCTCGCTCTGGTGTTCGCCATTCAGAAAATGCGGCACTATGTCATCGGACAAACGATACATGTTATCTCACGAGTTAACCCTCTCAGGGTCCTCATGACTAAACTAGGGGCACTCAGCTCTCGCCTCGTTACATGGGCAATACTGCTGTCCCCTTATCATATGATCTTCGTCCCCCAAAAGGCAGTCAAAGGTCAAGCCCTGGCAGATTTCTTGGCAGCCCACCCAGGCTCGGAGTCCTCCAGGATATACGAAGAGATCCAGATGAGGTCGCCGACTCGCATACAACCTCCCACAAAAATATATGGCGAATGTTCTTCGACGGTGCTTCGAGAACCGGACCTAAAGGCAATATAGTCGTCGGAGTCGGAGTAGTACTAATCTCTCCTTTCGGATTGGTGATCAACCGCGCTTATTCCCTCACTGAACCCTGTTCTAACAAGGTGGCCGAGTACAACGCTCTGGTCATTGGCCTCCAACTTGCAAAAGAGCTGGGGGTATAATACCTTGAAGCGTACGGCAATTCCCAATTAATCGTCAATCAGATCCGGGGTTCGTACGAGGTACGCCATGAAGACATGATCCCTTATCATCAAATAGCGATCAATATCATCTCGGCATGTGAGGGGTTCTTCATTGAGCACGTCCCCAGACTCCAAAATATTAAAGCCGATGCCCTAGCTGGTCTCGCCGCTTCCCTAGCAGTTCCGAATTATGATCGGCAATCAGTGGAAGTGATAGGCCATGAACTGGTCTGTCCCAAAAACAATGTGCAATTCGTCGCAAGTTATTCCGCACAGACGATCGATGACGCCCCAGATTGGAGATAACCATTCATCGACTTCGTCGTCTACGACATCCTGCCTGAGAACCCAAAGGAAGCTACTTCCATCAGAAGGCGTTCCCTCAGATTCTTCCACGATACAGAGACGAAAATGCTGTATCACCGCTCCTACGACGGATTACTGCTTCGGTGTCTGTCAAACACAGAAGCCAAAGAAGCCGTACGAGAAGTCCATGACGGTGTTTGCGGGGCCCACCAGCCCGGCCCGAAACTGCAAGACCGTCTTCGCCGAATGGGCTACTATTGGCCCACAATGGTGGCAGACGCGATAGATTATGCTAGAAAGTGCAAAGCTTGCCAAGTCCACGCGGACTTCATCCACCAACCCTCTGAATTTTTACATCCGACAGTGGCGTCCTGGCCATTTGAAGCATGGGGAATGGATATCATTGGTCCAATCACCCCACCTTCCTCCTGAGGACATCGCTTCATACTTGCGATCACTGATTACTTCTCTAAATGGGCGGAAGCTGTCCCACTCGCAGAAGTCAAGACTTCAAATGTGATCAGCTTCCTTAAACACCACGTCATCTACCGCTTTGAACTGCCCCGAAGGATCATCCATGATAATGGTCTGCAGTTTACAAGCCACGCATTCTATCGGTTTTGCGATAAGCACCGTATTCAGAATATCGCCTCGACGCCGTACAACCCGGCAGCAAATGGGTTAGCAGAGGCGTTCAATAAAACAATCATCAAACTTCTCAAGAAGTTTGTCTCCTCCAACAATCGTGACTGGAACGACAAGCTCGGCGAGTGCTTATGGGCTTATCGCACCACGGTCCAAACAGCCACCGAAAATACACCGTTCTCCCTGGTATACGGAAGTGAGGCAGTCCTCCCCTTGGAGACACAGATCCCCTCACTACGTGTCGCCCTCACACACCAATTGACAACCGATAATAACTACCGACGTCGATTGTAAGAGTTAGAGGCCTTAGATGAAAAGCGCCTCCTAGCTCAGCAAAGGATCGAGCTATACCAAGCACGCATCTCAGGAGCCTTCAACAAGAAGGTCAAAATCAGAATATTCCAGGTAGGCGATCTCGTCTTGGCAGTCCGGAGGCCAATGGTAATGACTCACAAGACCACCGGCAAATTCCAGCCAAAGTGGGAGGGCCCATTTATCATTGAGACGGTATTCTCCAACGGTGCCTACCGCCTTGCAAAGCAAAACGGAGACTTGCTCATGTTGCCCGTCAACGGCAAATTCCAGAAGAAATATTATGTCTAAACAACATTCCCTACAAGTTCATCGAGTCATGTACCCGCTGGTACCACTGAACTCACACCCTCAGCATTTCAGATTATCGAGTCATGTACCAGCTGGTACTACTGAACTCACACCCTCAGCATTTCAGATTATCGAGTCATGTACCAGCTGGTACCACTGAACTCACACCCACAACATTTTAAGATTATCGAGTCATGTACCTGCTGGTGCCCCTGAACTCACCCCTACATCCCTTTTAGATTATCGAATCATGTACCCGCTGGTGCCGCTGGACTCCCACTTTCTTAATATGTTAATTTACCGAGTTATGTACCCGCTGGTGCCTCTGAACTCATATTTCGGCCACTCTTTCAGATAGTAAGTCACGTATGATTATACCTCTGAACTTGCTTTCCTGGAAGAGATCCTCCCTCATGATCCAATACCCGCACTCTCAGTGCACAAAAAGGGTAATCGATCCACAAATTTCCGAAAACGGACATGTCCTCATTACCTCTGAATCGTTTTCACTTCTACCAAAAACAAACTGCCCCTCACATAGAACCTCCACGTTCTCCTACCTCTGAGTCGTTCTATGTAATCCCTCTTCATTGAGCCCACTCCTGCCATGTCATCATTACCTCTGAGTGGGAAGGCTCCGTCGAAGAACCCTTCATGCTTGCCATGTCCACATTACCTCTGAGCAAGTATGTCGATCTCCTTTCGACCTATTATCTGTACCCACAACCAGAGTACGACAAGGATAATAGGTCCACAAATGTCTGCTGTTGACCACGAATATCCCTCGTGAAACCTCCCCTGCCATGTCCTCACTACCTCTGAGCAGGAAGGTTCCACGGTAAAACCCTCATGCCTGCCATATCCTCATGACCTCTGAGCAAATATGTTGGTTTTCCTTTCACCCTATTATCTGTATCTCGAACCAGGGTACGCCAAGGATAATAGGTCCACAAATATTCCTTTGCTAAAGCTTCTTAGCATAAATCCACTACCCCACCATGCCCCGGGAGCCCAGCTGCTCTACGGCATTCCTTTTTTTTTAGCACCGAGAACATCCATGACCACTTTGCCACGGCTGTTTCGGACATCCTGGCCAAACTTGTTATCTGTACCTAAAACCAAGGTACGCCTAGGATAACAGGTCCCCAAATAAATCCCCCAGCAAGTCCAAGTTCCACAAAACACCCAAGTACAAAGAAAGAAAAGATGAGACGAAACATATCCATTTTCAAAGTCCCACGTCCTCTGGGATTATATCGCTGCTACAAGATAGAAATAAAGAGAAAACAAGCAAGACAAGACAGAGGAACAACTATGGTTCAGAGGCACACAACGTCAAGAAATAGTCCGTCAGCGAGGCAGTCGATCGCTCAAACCACTGACTTGTTCGACACATTGACTCTGAAGTCAACTACGTCGCCCAGACGAGCAAAGATTCCCACTCTTTCAGAATAAGTACCCAGTCGTAATCTACATTAGGGATACAAAGTTTACACAGAACCAAAGGTAACCATTACAAGAAAAGAGGGAAGCAAGTACATTCCATTCCTTGGAATGTCCAGCTACATTCACACAATTAACAAACAAAAAAAACCAAAGGAAATTCTTCATTACTTCTTCAGACGAAAAGGGAAAACACAAACAACAGCTAAACAGACAGAAACATATAAGGAATCCCTAAAACCTAGTTACAGAAACGCATATACCACTCCCTCAACCACTTCACATACGAGGGATGCAGTTGAAGGAGATCCTCGTCCAGAATAGGAGCATCAGAATTCCCAGAGCTACCACCCCCAACAGCCTCGACATTTGGAGAGAGACCATCCTGCGCTGACGACGGTTCCTCCTTCTTCGTCTCTGTCACAAAGGGAGACCCCTGGTCAATGGCAGGAGGCGGCGGCTCTTCTGTCACTGCAACCTCAGCGTCCAGCGGAGATACTGCAAGAACAAAACAACAAAATGAAGCAAAAGATATTCTAAAGAGTCATGCGGCTCGTTGAAGGCAACTCGCATACGGGTCGAACATGGGGAAAACCTTATGCGGATTCAAGTCATGGGACGTATATGCGGACCACGTAAGTTGAACTCACATGCGGCTACTACATAAAGCATACCCTATGCGACTTGATCATGAGATGTGTAGGCGGACCCCGTAACTCGCATGGAGCATACTCCATACGGCTCGGTCACAGGATATATATGCAGACTACGTAAGTTGAACTTGTATGCGGCTCAGACATGGGGTACATCCCATGCGACACGATCAGAGGACATGTATGCGAACCACGTGGTTTTGTACACAAAGTAGGCAGTAAAGTAGACCCTATCTTCTACACAGTTGTTACCTTCGATGGCGATGTGAACGTCAAGGCGGACAGGGGAAACGACAGTCGAAGACGAAGCTGATTTCTTTTTCTTTGCCGCGGCCTTCTTCACAACTTTGGAAATCCTAGGCGCCATTTTGGTTGATCAGATGAAGGAAGGAGACAAAGACAGAAGCTTTTGGTCAAGAAAAAGTCTAAAAAAATCCAACCGAACATACGCATATTTATAGACAGAAGGACTATGAACCGACGCCTCGTACGACGTGATCGACCCTTCGGCTGTCGAAGGCAAACTGGACAATCAAAAGAATAAAAACTTTGGGATCCTCCCCCAAAAGATGGCGTTAATTCGAAAACAAATCAAGAGCATTTAATGAAGATTTGCACACGTAGTCAGGACACGTGGCAAAGAGCCTGTGCGGACAGATGAATCTATGCGGCTGGGACGCTTATGCGGCATAAACGGGACCATGCTTCTTATTCAAAGTGTTTCAATTTTGCAAATTGAAAACTTTGAAGGGGGTCCTGTAGAAGCATGGAAAATATCAGAATAATGGTCCATACGGCTCCGGATACGAAGCCCATGCGGCTCATATGGGAGCTGTCTTATACAGTTCAAAGGAAGACTCTCTGTCTCATGCGGCTCGAGAGTGTATGCGGTTCAGCAGGAATATGCGGCTCGATCCATGCCACGTGTCCCCCTGAGATCCTTTCCTACAGCTAGCCCTTTGAATAGTGGCCTCATTTAATGCTCTGACACGATTTGACGACTGTGGCGGCTCTGGCATAAAGTGTCATAATGACTCTGCCATAATGACAGACTCTTCGGGAAAAGAAGAAGATCTCTGACCCGATCCGTCAGAAATCCTAGGTAGCCACGTAGCAAATCTCATGCGGCTTAAATAGAGAACAGCTTCATGTGGCCCACTGAGAGCTCAGCCCCTGCGGCTCAATACAATGCTAACTCATGCGGCTCGCAAAGACTATGGATATGCGGCTCATTGAGAGTTCGTTCCCTGCGGTTCGATGAAGCATTGTCCTATGCGGCTCACGAAGAGTATCTTCCTACGGTTCAAGTGTTGCCCATCCTATGCGGCTCTGGCAGGACCCACAATCAAAATACGTGGCATCGGATCAATCGACGATTTAACCGAATCTCAACAAATATATCTGACATCATCATCATAATTATTGAGATCAAGGCATATCATTTATCATCAAGCCAATGGGACACGTGGCGAGCAATCAGGCATTGGTATAATCAATCATGAAGATTTAAAGCAATCAACATTAATTGCTCACAAGATTCGGTGCTATACTCATTAATGGCCGAGATTCATTGTAATCAGGACCAAGGGTTCAGATAGATTGAAAGAGCGCCGATATTCCAAAACAATGATCATTAGCAAACCCTAATGGTCATACCCCACTCTTATAAATAGCCAGCATTATTTCTTTGCACAGGGCCGGCAACAAAAAGAATAAAAAAATATATAGAGTCAGAGAGAGAATACAGAGAGAGAGAGAGAGAAGCCAGGAGAGCAACAGAGGAGCAAAAAGAGCACTTCTTCGTCAACGCCAACCATCTTTTCACAAGGAGCCAAGGCTGCATACCGATCGTCCAAGGAGTAAGGCAGGGCTGCCGTCGCCTTCCCGAGCCTCTATCGTCATCCCCCAGAATCTAAAATAAATAATTGTACTTAGATTGCTGTACCTAGGTTTTCGTCCCTAGGCTTTTTTTGTACAAGCGAGTTTGTATTGTGAGTCTAAGTTCAGTCCTCCGATAATTATTCTGTACTTTTATAATCAATGGCAAACACCTTGGTCAAGAAGATGTACGAGCTCGTACCGAGACAGCCACAGGATCAAAAGAACCGCTGACGATCCACCTCCAGGCTCGCAAGCCAGGCAAGTCCGCACCCCTTACGGCCACTTTGCGTAAGGACACGATCAGTCTCTCGGCACAAGAAGAACAGATGATAATCCGACTGCCGAGGTTGGGCCAAGTGCCGAGACCTACAACGGGGCCACTAACAATCAGGCTGCCAAAAATCGGTCAGCCGTAAAAGGAGAAGCTCAATCCCTTGGACAAGCCAATGACGATACGTCTTCCCAAGAAGAATCGTCACCCTGATGCAAGGCCTGGGACTTCTAGCGAACCAACCACTCTCCGCCCAGCATCGAGTACCAAGCTGGGGGTTGCTAGTCTGCCGACAACTCCACGTTCTGCTCCACCAGTTGAACCTCTGAAGATCAAGTTGACCAGGTCATCCTCTCAGTCTTCATTTATACATGGGGTAGCCGAAGAGGAACCGAAGCTAGCCAAGTATGTGGCTGCCCATACTGATGTTCCTTCCGTAGATGATGTAATCCCCCTAGAAAAGATACCTTATTTCATCAATAAAGGGCTATCTTTGAACTACATCGAGCTTAAAAAGCTTTGTACAATATACGCTATGGAATATGGTATAGGCACCCACCTACACACACAGGTGACAAATGTGCACACCACAATCCAGCTTATTCCAGCAGAAGATGCTTATCGCATAATCGAGGGAGGGGATCACCCAATCATCTTCGGCGGAAAAGATGATCCGCGTCCCTTCACCATAAAAGAAGTCAATCTTGGGTCAGACACCGGGAGACTGCCTCTGTATCTTTATAGTCCCCAGGCCAAATATCTCATGCAAAAATAGGGATATGATCTGGAGACTACACCAGGCTTGAACTACGGCACCGGACGGCGACTACCTTTAAAGCTTTCAGTCCCTGCAGGCAAGCCACGGGACTACTATAGCAAAACTCGATGTGGACTAGGGTATGTAACTCCCACGACGACACCTGAGAGTTTGGATGAAGAGTGTGACTGGCAGTCACATTCAACCGGATCACCAACCTCCGACTCAGACACCACCATTGGAGACATTCAGATAGGTCCTGTCAGCCAATATGGCATTCGCTGACGCTTATGAAGAAGACGAAGACATTCCTGAAATCCTCGAACTAGAGCCGTGGGCCCAACAGCTGGATGCACAATGGGAAAAGTGGTTCGAGCAGAGAGAACCTCCTACCGAAGATGAGGTTATGCAGGTCGACCTCGGCAACGAATCCTCTCCAAAGCCAATCTTTGTCAGTAAAAGCTTAACAGACGAAGAGCGAAAATCGCTGCTGGAACTTATCAGAGAATATATTGATGTGTTCGTATGGAGTTATGAAGACATGCCAGGGTTAGACCCCGATATTGCTCTTCACAAGCTCAACATACGGCCAGATGCAAAGCCAGTCAAACAGCAACAACGACGCTTCCGCCCAGGTGTCATGGATGCGATCGAAGCTGAAGTCAACAAACTAATAGCCAGCGGCTTCATTCGTGAGGAGCAACATCCTGACTGGGTCGCCAACATAGTTCCGGTCCTCAAGAAGAATGGAAAAATCCGAATCTGTATCGACTTCCGCAATCTGAATGAGGCATGCCCGAAAGACGAATTCCCCCTCCCTATCACAGATATCATGATTGACAACACATGCGGCTTCGAACGTATGTCGTTCATGGATGGGTTCTCGGGGTACAACCAAATCAAGATGTCTCCTGACGACGAAAAGCACACATCATTCCGAACACCAATTGGCACATACTGTTACACAGTTATGCCTTTCGGTTTAAAGAATGCTGGCGCCACGTATCAACGAGCCATGAGCATCATCTTCAGAGAACACTTGCGCAAGATGGTGGAATGCTATGTCGACAACATCGCCGTCAAAAGTTGCTGTAAAGGAGACCATCTGCAGGACCTGATGACGGTATTCGACCTGATGCGAGCCCACAATTTGAAAATGAACCCTACGAAATCTTTCTTGGGTATATCCAGCGGAAAGTTCTTGGATTTCATCATCACCGCCCAGGGTATTCATGTAGACCCTGAGAAGACGAAGGCAATTATGGAGATGGGTCCCCCGAAAAATCTCTGCAAACTCAGAGGCCTTCAAGGGAGGCTAGCTTACATCAGAAGATTCATCTCTAACCTCTCCGGGCGATGCTGACCGTTCATCCATCTTATGAAGAAAGGCGTCTCATTCGTATGGGACGAGGAATGTCAGCGCGCCTTTGATAGCATCAAAGAATATTTGTCGAACCCTCCAGTCCTGGTGGCCCCGGTTGCCGGAGAACCATTCCTGCTATACGTACGAGCAATGTAACACTCTCTTGGTGCTCTGTTGGCACAAAACAACGATGTAGGCCACGAACAAGCCATATACTACCTCAGTCGAATGATGATTGGGCCAGAGCACCGATACACCGCGGTAGAGAAGGAATGCCTTGCCTTGGTGTTCGCCATTCAGAAGACGCGGCACTATGTCACAGGACAAACCATACATGTGATCTCACGGGTCAACCCTCTCAGAGTCCTCATGACCAAGCCAGGGGCACTCAGCTCTCGCCTCGCTACATGGGCAATATTGCTGTCCCCCTATCACATGGTCTTCATCCCGCAAAAGGCTGTCAAATGTCAAGCCCTGGCAGACTTTTTGGCAGCCCACCCAGGATCGGAGTCATCTAGGATATATGAAGAAATCCCAGATGAGGTCGCCGACTCGAATACAACCACTCACAATAACATATGGCGAATGTTCTTCGACGGCGCTTCAAGAACTGGACCCAAGGGCAACATCGTCATTGGAGTCGGAGTGGTATTGATTTCCCCTACCGGGCTGGTGATCAATCGCGCCTACTCTCTCACGAAACCCTGCTCTAACAATGTGGCCGAGTACAACGCGTTAGTCATCGGTCTCCAACTTGCAAAAGAGCTGGGGGTAGAATATCTTGAAGCATACGGCGATTCACAATTAATCGTCAATCAGATTCGGGGATCATACGAAGTCCGCCATGAAGACATGATCCCCTATCACCAAATAGCGATCAACATTATCTCATCATTTGAGGGATTCTTCATCGAGCACGTCCCTAGACTCCAAAATATCGAAGCCGATGCCCTAGCGGGCCTTGCCGCTTCCTTAGCAGTGCCGAACCACGCTCATCATTCGGTTGATGTGATAGGCCACGAACTGGTCTGCCCCAAGAACAATATTCAATTCGTGGCAAGCTATTCCGCCAAGACGGTCGACGAAGCACCAGACTGGAGACAGCCGTTCATCGACTTTGTCGTCTACGACATCCTCCCAGAGAATCCAAAGGAAGCCACCTCCATCAGACGGCGTTCTCTCAGATTCTTCTACGATACAGAGACGAAAATGCTGTATCGACGATCCTACGAAGGGTTTTTGCTCCGGTGCTTGTCAACACAGAAGCCAAAGAAGCCGTGCGGGAAGCTCATGACGGTGTCTGTGGGGCCCATCAGCCTGGCCCAAAATTGCAAGACCGCCTTCGTCGAATAGGCTACTACTGGCCCACGATGGTGGCCGATGCGATAGACTATGCCAGGAAATGCAAAGCTTGCCAAGTCCATGCAGACTTCATTCACCAACCATCAAAATTTCTACATCCGACAGTGGTGTCCTGGCCATTTGAAGCATGGGGAATGGATATCATCGGTCCAATTGTTCTGCCTTCCTCCCGAGGACACCGGTTCATACTAGCTATTACAGATTATTTCTCCAAATAGGCGAAAGCTGTCCTGCTTGCAGAAGTAAAGACGTCAAACGTGATCAGCTTCCTAAAGCATCACGTCATATATCGCTTTGGACTGCCACGAAGGATCATACACGACAATGGTCCGCAGTTTGCAAGCCTAACCTTCTATCGGTTCTGTGATAAGCACCGCATTCAGAATATTGCTTCAACGCCATACAACCCAGCAGCAAACGGGTTGGCCGAAGCATTCAACAAAACAATCATTAAGCTGCTCAAGAAGTTCGTATCATCCAACAAACGCGACTGGAACGAGAAGCTTGGCGAATGCTTATGGGCGTATCGCACCACAGTCCGAACAGCCACCGGAAATACACCATTTTCCCTGGTGTACGGAAGTGAGGCAGTCCTCCCATTAGAGACTCAGATCACCTCCACGTCGCCCTCACGTATCAGTTAACAACAGACGAAAATCACTGTCGTCGGCTACAGGAGTTGGAGGCCTTGGATGAGAAGCGCCTCTTGGCTCAGCAACGAATCGAGTTATACCAAGCACGCATCTCTGGAGCCTTCAACAAGAAGGTCAAAGTCAGAACATTCCAAGTAGGCGATCTCGTTCTGGTGGTCCGAAGGCCAATGGTTATGATGCATAAAACCGCCGGTAAATTCTAACCAAAATGGGAAGGCTCGTTTATCATCGAGGCTATATTCTCCAACGGTGCATACCGTCTCGTAAAGCAAAACGGAGACTTGCTCATGTTGCCCGTCAACGACAAGTTCCTGAAAAAATATTATGTCTAAACGATATTCTCTCCAGATCATCGAGTTATGTACCCGTTGGTACCGCTGAACTCACATCCACAACATTTCAGATTATCGAGTCATGTACCCGTTGGTACCGCTGAACTCACATCTACAACATTTCAGATTATCGAGTCATGTACCTGCTGGTGCCGCTGAACTCACCTCCATATTTCCTTCAGATTATCGATTCATGTACCCGCTGGAACCGCTGAACTCACACCCACATGTACTTTAGAATACTGAGTCATGTACCCGCTGGTACCGCTGAACTCACACTTTCACAATGTTCCAAATTATCGAGTTATGTATCCGCTGGTGCCTCTGAACTCATATTCCGGTCACTCTTTCAGATAGCAAGTCATGTATGATTATACCTCTGAATATTCTTTTTGGAAGAGATCCTCCCTCATGATCCACTACCCACACTCCCAGTGCACAAAAAGGGTAATCGATCCACAAATTTCCGAAACGGCCATGTCCTCATTACCTCTGAGTCGTTTTCACTTCCACCAAAAAAACAAACTGCCCCCTCGCATAGAACTTCCACGTCCTTCTACCTCTGAGTCGTTCTATGTACCCCCTTTTCATTGAGCCCACTCCTGCCATGTCCTTATTACCTCTGAGTGGGAAGGCTCCGTCGAAGAAACCTTCATGCTTGCCATGTCCCCATTACCTCTGAGTAAGTATGTCGGCTCCCTTTCAACCTATTATCTGTACCCACAACCGGAGTACGACAAGGATAATAGGTCCACAAATGTCCTCTGTTGACCACAAATGTCCTCTGTTGACCACAAATATCCTCTGTTGACTACAAATGTCCTCTGTTGACCACAAACATCTTCTGTTGACCACAAACGTCCTCTGTTGACCACAAATGTCCTCTGTTGACCACAATTGTCCTCTGTTGACCACAAACGTCCCCTGTTGACCACAAATGTCCTCTGTTGACCATAAATGTCCTCAGTCGACCACAGATGCTGTACTGGATCTCCAGTACACGCCTACCCCTTCCCTATCATGCCTGAGAGCCCAGTTGCTCCTTGTCGTTCTTCTGAATACCAAAAACTTCTATAGCTGTCTTATCGCGAAGTTGTTTTAGGTATTCCTCTCTAAAACTTGTTACTCGTACCTAAAACCAAGGTACGCCAGGGTGACAGGTCCACAAATATCCCCCAGCAGGTCCAAATCTACGAACACCACAAGTACAAGAAAGAGAAGATGAGTTGAAACATGCTCATTTATTCAAAATTTAAAGTGCTACATCATTTGGGATCTCATCCCTTACAAAATGAAGACAAAAAAGAAAAAAAATTAAAAGATAGTCAAAACAAGAAGCATTAGAAAGATCATTTGAGTCTATGCGGCTCGGACCGACACAGCCTCATGCGGCTCAGAAAAAGATAAGTCCATGCGGCTCTATTTAATCATAGCCTCATGCGGCTCAGATTCAGGTGAGACCATGCGGCTCAAAGACCACACAGACCCATGCGGCCCTGAACAGATAGACTCATGCGGTTCAGGTTAAGTACGCCTATGAGCCAGACTCATATGAGCTGATGCAGCTACAAACAAGCGAGCTTATGCGGCTCAAAAGTGAGCGACGCTTATGCGGCCCAAATCGAAAACATACATGTGGCTCAGATCGAGTATGACAAGCTCATGCGGCCCTATGGGGCAAAATGCTTATGCGGTCACATCGACGAGTCTCGTACATGCGGCTTGTGCATAAAATATGCAACAGAGCCATGGCAGCAGTTAGGGTTTTCAGGCGACCCCCTTACCAGCAATAGGCGGGTGAACGTCGGGATGAACAGAGGGAACAGCGGCCGGTGGAGGAGTGACCACGTTCGTCGCTGCAGTCGCCGCAGAAGCAACCGCCTTACCCTTCGCAGCCTTCGACGCAGCAGCCTTCTTGGGAGCCATTGTCGATCGTTGAAGGAAGAAGACGAGGAGGAAGTCGGCAACAAGGAGTTTCGAGCAAAGAGAGAAGGTAAAGAAACCCTCAAAGAATAAATTACTCCTATTTATAGGCGAAGGAGGCTCGTAAATCAACAAATGCCTCGATCCACATGCCACCAAAAAGAATAAAGGCAAAACGCTTCGGTCAAAGCAAAACTGACCCTTGGGATCCTCTCCCAAAATGTGGCGTTAATTCAAAAAATGAATCAAGGGCATTTAATGAAGAAGATTTGCACACGTGGTTGGGACACGTGGCAAAAAGTCTATGCGGCCTAACAGCTCATGCGGCCAGATAAATCCATACGGCTGAACCATCTATGCGGTTAGCAAAGGCCATGCTTCTTATTCAAAGTATTTCAATTTTGTAAATTGAAAACTTTGAAGGGGGTCTTGTAGAAGCATGGAAAATATCAGAATGATGGTCTATGCGGCTCGGAGCAGGAGAACCCCATGCGGCTCATACAGGGGCAGTCCCATGCGGTTCAGAGAGACTCTCAGTCTCATGCGGCTCGGGGTAGGAGAATCCATGCAGCTTACATAGGGACAGTCCCATGCGGTTCAAAGAGTCTCCCAGCCTCATGCGGCTCAGAAGTACATGCGGCTCACAAACGACCAACGGAGATATGCGGCTCGATCAACGCCACGTGTCCCCATGGGATCCCTTCACACAGCTGGCCATCGAGTAATGGCCTTATTTAATGCTCTGCCATGATTTGACAGCTGACGGCTCTGACATAAAGTGCCATGATGGTCCTGTCATAATGATAGACTCTTCGGGAACAGAAGAAAATCTCTGATACGATCCGAGATTGCCACATGGCAGACTCCCATGCGGCTCAATCGAAGAACAGTTTCATGCGGCTGGAATCATCCTCCTGCGGCTCACCATGAAACCATCCCATGCGGCTCGCAAGTAATATACCTATGCGGCTCGCTGGGACGCTGTCTTATGCGTTTCATGGATATCATGCGGCTCTGGCAGGGTCCACCATTAAGACACGTGGCAGAGATTCAATTGCCCCCATGACTTGACAGCTGGTAGCAGGGTGATTATGGGATGCGTGGTATTAAATCAATCAGAGATTTACCAGATCCCAATAACCATATTTAACGTTATCCTCATAATTAATGAGATCAGGTCATATCATTCATGATCAAGCCAATGGGACACGTGGTGAGAGATCCAAGCTTGACTTGACCAATCATGAAGATTTAAAGCAATCAGCATTAATCATTCACAGGATTCAATACTATCCATATTAATGGCCCAGATCCTTCACGCTTAAGACCAATGGTCCAGATTGATTAATCATCAGGCCGCCGTCACTTTGAGAATGGGCAATTATCTAAACCCTAATGATGTCCCCACTCTTATAAATAGCAAGGTGCCATTCCCTTGCGAAGATATACAGAGAGCTTCCCCCCTAATAATCAGAGAGAAAATACACACAGAGAGAGAGAAGCCAGAAGAGCAACACGAGGAGAGCAAAAAGGGCATTTCTTCGTCAATGCCAACCATCTCGTTACAGGAGCCAAGGCTACGTCCGATCGTCCAAGGAGTAAGGCAGAGCTGCCGTCACTTTCCCGAGCCTCTATCGTCACCCCCCAGAATAAAAAATAAACAATTGTACTTAGACTGCTGTACCTAGGTTTTCGTCCCTAGGCTTTTTTTGTACAAGTGAGTTTGTAACGTGAAGTAAAAGTCCAGTCCTCCGATAATTGTTCTGCTCTTTTATATTTTATGGCAAACAACATGGTTATGATATTATTGGTCATGGCATGCTATATCAATCTGGGATCTCATCTAATAACACTATAGCATAAGGCAATTCATAAGGTATCAAGAAGCACACAAACAATGGTGGGATTCATTATCAACTCATCACAAAAACATACTGGTATCTAGGTTAATACTCACCTTCAACTGGGTAGTTTCACGTATCTTCCTCCAGAGTCATTCCTACCACGTTCATATCACCTCTGAGTATGAAAGCTCTACCATCAATCCCATATTTACCACGTCCACATTACCTCTGAATAAATATGTTGGTTCTCTCTCCCTCTCTCAACTTATTATCTGTACCGAAAACCAAGGTGCGCCATGGATGATAAGTCCACATAAATTTTCCAGTGGAAGTACCCAAATCTATCACGTCCATACTACCTCTGATAGGATTGTTACACCTAAACAGCTCTACCATTCATGCTTCTTGTTCAAAGTATTTCAAAACTTGTCCAAAAGTTTTAAAAACTTTGAAGGGGGTCTTGTAGAAGCATGAAAAAGAAGGGATCTTTCTTTTAATCCCACATCGGAAAGGAGAAGAAGAGAGCTCTCATTTCACTCTATATATAGAGCCCTCTTGCCTCCTTTGTAAAGGGCACCAAAAAAAATAAATAAAGAAAAGGGGGCCCGTTATCCAGGGAGCCCGTTCGAGCCACAAGTTGCAGTTGTTCTTCTGGGGCGGCTGCATGCTCTTCACTCGCTGTCATGGCGAGGATAATTTAGACTCTGAGTACTATGCGCCCCACGGGCTGGTACGAAGAAGTCCAAGACGGCACGGGCCATGCGCCGCAAACGTGCTATGCCAATGGCAAACCAGAAGCATGCGCTCACAATCATGCGTGCTGCTGATGGTAAGCTGTATAAGGTCGACTCGGGTGCTGCGGCGCCGGAAACAAGCCGACCTTCAAAGTCCTTGTCTCACTTGGGCGCATCTATTGCGTTCACAACCAAGTCGAGCAAGGCAAACCCAGTGGTCTTGAACTCCCGCGCCTCCTCTGGTTGTACGTCTGAGGTCCGTTCAAGTCACTTTAAATGTTGTTCCCCCACTACTGATCGGGAGATCAGGGGGTACAGCATTCACTTGACCACCCCGGTGCTTGGCTTTGCCATGCGCCTTGAAGGGGGTGCAAAGGTGGCACTCTCACTTGACCACCCCGGCGCTCGGCTTTGCCATGCGCCTTAAAGGGGGTGCGAAGGTGGCGCTCTCACTTGACCACCCCGGCGCTTGGCCTTGCCATGCGCCTGAAGGGGGTGCGAAGGTGGCACTCTCCTCCAATGATCTGCGCAACATGATCACTCACAAACGCCGATCAGAAGAGCCGACCAACAAGCATAATGCGCCCCTCACAGGGCACACTTGTGCTACGGTCGCCATCAACTGCTGCTACCGCAAGACAGTGGCTCCACCACCAAGACAGTCTGTGTTCAAACAGTTGCAACATGTTGTACCTGTCTTCCAGCGCATCACTCCGTCCCGTCAGAGTGAATCACTTTCTCGTCAACACACACAGGCGCATCTGCCAGCCTGGGGCTCTTCCATCATAATGAGGCTTAGGCACATCTATGTCCATTCCAACTCGGCGAATCTCAGTCTTCTGAAGGAGTTCGCCGTCAAAGCTTCTTCGAACAAAGAGAATCATCATCCGCAGTACAACGTCTTGCCAAGGAGGAGGATCAGTCGAATCCATCTTCGTCGAGAAGTCAAAGGGAGAGACAACAAAACTCCCTCAAACTGTTGCTATTCATAGGCCAGGGCAAATCAAACCCATGCGCCAAGTGGCAACCTTCCCGAAGTCGGTGCAATGAACTTGTATTTATGATGAATGAACTCGCTTCCTTCAGTTAAGTCGGAGAGCCATCAAAGCTCCGAAGAACTCAATAGCCGGACCAATGGAGATACGCCATGCAAGAGACGCGCCAGCCAGACAGCGCATCACACGGACGTGCCCTTCGGCATCAGGCGCATCACACAGACGCGCCTTACAATACTCGGCACATTACAGAAGGTGCGCCCCCACACATCTCCATACCGAGTGGAACGCCAACCGACGCGCCCACTCAGCTGTCCATCGAACGTCACCAACATTAAATACTGAACTGACAGAGTTGGCAGCACGCCTTCCAAAGTCTGAACAGTTGACAGCTTTTCAGAAAATGAAGCATCGGCAACGTCGACATCATCATGACTTTGTTTCGACGGCTACTGCCACGTGGCCACTCCACCATCAGCATGCGCCTCTACGGCCATGCGTCCAAATCAGCATGCGCCTCTACGGCCATGCGTCCAAATCAGCATGCGCCTCAAAAGCCATGCACCTCAGACTGCTCTCTGATCCCGAAAGACAGAAGGAAAGTCGCCTGCATGTGCCTCAAAAGCCATGCGCCCCAAATGGTTTGTAACTCCTAAAGGTTATGAGCCGCAGCCTCCTCCTGCGCCCAATCCAAGGCGCAGCCCACCAGATCACTCCTCTCCACCAAATCCGAGATCTTCAAACCATGAGTCGACGACACGTGTCTTTTGACTCAACCTATCCAAGATTTCAGCAACGGAAAGATCTTCTCTCTGCTACGTGCCGGCTCACAACAGCAGTATGAAGAGTTCTCCCCTCGATCAGGGCGCAGCATCCGTACGCCTCCATCAGCAACCTCTACGTGGCATCCCTACACCGGCGCATCCTGCATGCGCGCATGAGCAGCCAGCCTACAAAACTATAAATAGAAGGGTTATCTCCTTCACACACACACAGAGACTCAGAACACACAAGACTTAAAAAGAATCCACAACAGAGAATCACCAGAGAGGCAGTCCTAGACACTCAACGTCTTCCTCCTCTCAGCAAGCTCCAGCACCCAGAGTAATCAACACCTTCAGAGAACCGATAACCGCCGTCAGCCGGTCAACAGAGTCAACGCATTACCACTCGCTCCATTGGCACTAAGGACCCAGCTTAAACAAAAGTGTACTCCTAGGACTACAGCTAAGTCCTATATTGTATCACTGTTCTGTTTGTATTAAGATTTCAATCAAAACAATTTTAATGGCAAACAAGCTGGCGACTCTGCTGGGGACTTCTTTCTCCTCTACCGAGAAGGTTGTGTCACAGGCCGACGACGTGAAGGTGGGCTCCTCCCACAAGACGCTGGTAGTGCGCCTCAATCAACAGGCGTACGAGGAGTTCATTTCTGAAGGAAGTACGAGTCCTTCGAAGCGGCTGTCGAAGCCGAAGAAGACCCGCGCAGTCTGGGTGCGCAAAGTCGACGCCTTGGGCACCACCGTAGAAGAGGATGTGCCCGTCCAGCCTTCTCTTCCTGCTGACGTCCTCAGCAGTCAAGGTGCGCCCGCTGATACAGCACATCTCTCGGGGAAGCGTGTGGCTGACCACGTTCTCCAGCCATCTTCCTCTCAGGCGAGGAAGATACGTTGACGGAGCAGGGGCGCAGCCAATGCCCCGCGCATTACTTCTGATGCGCCACAAAGAGCCTCTGTCTTTGACAGACTCACTCGCTGTAACGGCAAGGAGAATTTGGATGCTGAGTACTATGCACCCCAGCGGGCTGGTACGAAGAAATCTAAGGCGGCACGGGCCATGCACCACAAACGTGCTATGCCAGGAGCCGGCCAGAGGCACGCGCTTACGATCACGCGCGCTGCCGATGGCAAGCTGTACAAGGTTGACCCAAGTGCTTCTGCACCAACAACGAGTCGACCTTCAAAGTCCTCATCTCGCTTGGGCGCATTCACTGCGTGCACAACCAAGCTGAGAGAGGCAAACTCAGTGGTCTTGAACTCCCGCGCCTCCTCTGGTTGTGCATTTGAGGTCCGTTCAAGTCACTTCAAATGCTGTGGTTCCCCCACTACTGATCGTGATGCCTGCTTGGTATTAGATCAGGAGGCACAACACTCACCCGACCACCCCGGCGCTTGGCCCTGCCATGCACCTGAGAGGGGTATGAGGGTAGCACTCTCCTCCAACGACCTGCGCAACGTGATCACTCACAAGCGCCGGTCAGGAGAGTTGACCAACAAGCACGATGCGCCTCTCACGGGGCACACTTGTGTAGTGGTCACCATCAACTGCTGTTGTAAGACGGCAGTACCGCCAAAGCAGTCGGTCTTCCAACGGCTACAATCATCGACACCCCTCCGACATCGTCTTGGGACGAAGGTGTCAGCAGAAGAGGAGCTAAAGGTTGCTTCATGCAACGTGATCTCCAACTCCTCATCTGTCCGGAAGACGACTGCCAATTCCTCGTCTTCATCCAAAAGCCAGTCGAGGAAAACCAAGGCAGCTGTCTCGACCTCTGGAGTGTTCGAAGGCACTCGGTCGAGGAAGAAGTTCTTGGAGGAAGCTGGGGGTAGCCAGACCCTTGTCGAGCCTCCTTCCGAAGACGAAGATGTCCAAAGCACAGCTGCGGCGGATCTTCATCAAGGCGAAGATGGCCTCCCTGAAGCCCCTCAAAATGACAATGTCCTCCAGGACACCGCCGGGGGTAGTGCTGGAAACGAAGAGGCCCTTCAAGACAGAGCTGAGGGCAGTCAGGCCCTTGCAGATGCGCCTGTCGAAGACGAACTCCAGAATGTGGCTGGGGGTGGCCAAACACCAGGAGAAGTGACTCCCCCACATGAGAGCGAGGCTGAGAGCGAAGCCTCAACTAATCCATCCACTTCCGGCCGTGTCATGACAGTATACATGACCGGGGGTGATCTTGAGACTGATGCGCCGCCACAGGACATTGTCCAGCGCATAGACTCGCTAGAGGGAGGACTCAAAACCCTCTCTGCCTCAATGCAAGCACTGACTCAAGCAGTGTTTGAGATGCGGTCGGCCTTGATCAGGACACCTTCAAATGGTCCCGACCCAGGAGCCAATGGAGAGTCGAGTGTGCCCCTCCAACGGACACCCTCAGACACAGAAGCACCCCGGACGTCGGAGCCCTCAAACGCTCTACTCCAGGTGGTACCTCCTTTCCCGACTCCTAGCTCCACGGAGGACGTGGTCGAAATGATCAAAGATCTGCGGGAGCGCTTCGAGTCCAAGAACAGGCAGGAGGAGCGCCAGAAGATGGGCATTCCCCAGCCTTATCCCCTTGAGGGGAACAAGGTGGTTTATCCCCCAAAGTATAAACCACAAACACTCACGCCGTATGACGGGAAGGACTCTCCACGACGGTACCTGACGTACTTCCAGTCGCAGACAGGGCATCTTCCGAAGGAGGACGCCCTCCTCACCAGCATCTTTGTTGGGGGCCCTGAAAGGGGTGGCGTATGACTGGTACTGCAGCCTCCCCGATAATTCCATATCGTCCTTTGACGACCTGACACGCCTCTTCCTCGACCGCTTCTACGACGGTGGGAAGGACATGACGATGGCGTCTCTCATTGAGATACGCCAGAAGGACAAGGAAACGGTTCGGGCATTCATCGAACGCTTCCGTCAGGCCTGCTTCAGGCTACCTCCAGGCATGCCAGAGCATGCGCTTCTCTCCGCTTGCAGTATGAACATGCTGCCTGCAGTAAAGCTCTGGCTTAACTCTACTCCCCCTCCCGACTAGAGCTCCCTAATCATCGAAGCTGAAGCTGCAGAGAAGAAGGCGGCCAATGTACGTCTTCTGGGTGTTAGCTTCCCCGCCTTTGACGATAAGGGGAAAAAGTCCGCAATCAACAACTCCGGACGAGAAACAAAGGGGAAACAGGCATTGACTGTTAATGCCTCGAAGGGCGCATCTGCGCCTACTCAAAAACCTCCACTGGCACCGAGACCCAAGAAGGTTTATTCATTCAATGACGACGACACCCTACAACTCTTTGAGATACTAAAGCAGGGCGACAAGATCAAGCTTCCGGACCCGAAGCGGCCCGATGAAGTCGGGAAAGTGGACAACCCGAGGTACTGTCACTACCATCGGTTTGTCGGACACCCGACTAAGGACTGCTATGTCCTCAAAAATTACATCCAGCGTATGATCAATGCGGATGTAATCTCCGTCGACTATGAAGAGAAGACGGTGTCAGCGAATGTGGTGTCACTTCAGTTCGGCACCTTGCCGCCGACTACCTCACAAGATGGCGTCGTCCCCATCCCTAAGGCGACAATAGAGGTGGTGAACTTGCCACCCACCCGTGACAATGTGAGTGGACTTGTCCCACTCACCATATCTCGAGGAGAGGTCCTCTGGGTTCACCCTGACCTCGTCTCCGAGGTAACTCAACCGGAGGTACGCCCTACCTCCAAAGCAAAAGGCAGGAAGATCAAGTCTTGCCGCACGGTCTCTTCTTCAACGGAAGAGGCGCTTCCTGTGCAGACGCGTGCACAACAGAACTCCCAGCCCGGTGAAGCTGCCGCTGAAGTGGTGCCTCCTGGCACCATCCCTGAGGAGGGTCCATCCAAGCCCTCAGCAGCCAATAAACAAAAGCAAGTGGAGGCCCGTTTCGACAGACCTCTGCGGAAAGAAAATGCTTCGGGGCTAGCCAAGCTCCACAATTTTGACATTCTGGCGCAACTAGCCAGTACTCCTGCACGCTTGTCTTTGTTCGAGCTACTGCGTCTCTCCAAGGACTCCCGAGAAGCTCTCTGCGAAGCTCTGAAGAATGCCGAATCCTTTCTCAGTCAAGTCAAGCAGCCTGAAGACCTCCCAACTACTTGTGCACACTGTCATTGTGCGGATGAAGTTATCCCAAACATAACCTTCACCCAACAAGACATGCTGCTCAAGCATCACCGACATAACCGACCGTTGTATTACACAGGGTACATCGGTTCGGTAAAGGTGAGCAGGATTCAGATCGATCCGGGGTCTTCCCTAAGCATCATTCCAAAGGCGCTGCTATCAAAGCTGGGGATCCCAATGTACCGGCTGGCGCCCTCCAATACGACCATCAGTGGCTTCAACGCTAGCAAGAGCGAGCCACTGGGCAAGATCCGGCTGAAGTGTCACATCGGCAGCCTCAAAACTGAGGTGACTTATTATGTGGTGGATGCCGAGGTCAACTACAACATCTTACTCGGACGACCATGGTTACATGAGTACATGGTGGTGCCCTCCACGCTCCACCAATGTATGAAATATGTATCCACCAACGGCGTCATCCGGACGGAGTTTGCAGATATCGATCCCTTCAAAGGGATTGAGGCCTACTTCACCGATTCCGACTTGTACAAGCCCATTGACGAGGAGGAAGCCAATGACGCTGATGATGAGGCAGAGACGGCAACAGAGCCGGACATGGAGCCTGAGACGACTCCCGACGCCCCCTTGAAAATCCGTCTGAAGGGGAAACCACCCCAGAAGGTGCCTCCAATGAGCATCAAGCTATCAGGAAAAACGCCGGCTCGCGAAGCTCCCCTGAAGATACGCCTCAAGGGAAAGCCACCTCAAACAGCGGCTCCCCTGGTAGTAAAATTACAAGGGAAGGCGCCACTCATCGGAGGCGCAACCGAGGCACCTCTCAAGGTGCGTCTTAAAGGCAAGCCGCCGCAGTCATCCAAGATGCCGGAGAGGGCTCACATAACCCTCTTAGATCCTAAAGTCAGAGCGGTGGAGGACTCTTCTGATCCGGCCCCAGTGCTTACAGATGAGGAGCTTGGCGAATACATCTCCGCTGATGTAGACGCACCCTCCTTCGACAATGTAATCCCACGGGATAAAATCTCGTACTTTATCAATAATAGAGTGTCTTTCAATTATTCTTGTCTTCCACACTGGAATGCCATGTATACATTAGACAACGCTCTACGGTCGTTGCAAACACAAGTAACGACCGTCTACCATAATCAAATAGTCCCGTCTCAAGGAGTCTTCATAGTCCCTCCACGGAGCCGAGACCAAGGCACCATCATCTCGGGCAAAATCGAGCGTCGTCGGGACCTCCCGTCAATCGAGCCCGAACCTGATACCGGCAGAGTACAAGTCTATCGGTACACAGATGCGGCTAAGCACATCATCCAAAAGATGGGCTACGACCTGAAAAGCAACAAAGGCTTAAACTATGGCAAGGGTCGGCATCTCCCTGTCCGGCTTTCGATGCCCAATGGAAAGCCACAGGATTACTATAATCGGACTCGACGGGGGTTAGGCTATGTCACGCCGCCATCAACTCCAGAGAGTTCAGACGCAGAAGACATAGAACATTCCCACTCGTCTGAAGCATCGACGTGGGATTCCGATACCAGTATCGGATCAGTCTTCAGGAAAGTGCTGTCAGCTAACATGACATCGGCGCAACCTCAGAAAGATGAAGGCGAAGACCAACCGCCAAAACCCTTCGAAGAGGAACCCTGGGCTCAGCACCTAGGAGAACAATGGAAGTCTCGTTTTGAGTTACGAGAACCTCCCACTGAAGACGAAGTCGAGCAGATCGACCTCGGGGATGGGTCTTCTTCTAAACCCATCTTCATCAGCAAAAGCTTGGAAGGAGAAGACCGAGAATCTTTAGTCCAACTGGCTAAAGAGTATATTGACGTCTTCGCTTGGAGCTACGAAGACATGCCGGGTCTCGATCCACAGATCGCGATGCATAGGTTGAACATCTTACCAGATGTCAAACCTATCAAACAACAACAGCGACGCTTCCGCCCGGACATCATGAACGCCATCGATCAGGAGGTGGACAAGCTCTTGACCAGTAGCTTCATCCGTGAGGAACAACACCCGGACTGGGTAGCCAACGTCGTCCCTGTCACCAAGAATAACGGGAAGATACGAGTCTGTATCGACTTCAGGGATCTCAACTCTGCTTGCCCGAAGGATGAATTCCCGCTCCCAATCACCGATGTAATGATCGACAACACGTGTGGCTTTGAACGCATGTCCTTCATGGACGGGTATTCAGGCTACAATCAAATCAAGATGTTCTCCGATGACGCAAAACACACGTCATTCAGGACTCTGAAAGGTGTTTTCTGCTACACAGTAATGCCCTTCGGCTTGAAGAATGCCGGTGCAACATACCAACGAGCGATGAGTACCATCTTCCGTCAATATCTTCGCAAGACAGTTGAGTGCTATGTTGACGACATCGCAGTCAAGAGCCGCCTCAAAAGAGATCACCTACAGGACCTGAAGACGGTCTTCGATCTCATGCGGGCACATCAACTCAAAATGAATCCCGCTAAATCCTTCCTGGGAGTTTCTAGCGACAAATTCTTGGGCTTTGTCATCACGGCAAAAGGCATTCATGTCGATCCCGAGAAGACTAAAGCCATCCTCAATATGGACCCTCCGAAGAACCTTCGAGAACTTCGGGGCTTACAGGGACGTCTGGCATACATCCGGAGGTTCATAGCAAACCTCTCCGATAAATGTCAACCCTTTACTCAGCTCATGAAGAAGGGAGTCTCTTACGTCTGGACAGAGGAGTGCCAAAAGGCTTTCGACGACATCAAGGCTTACTTGACAAGCCCGCCAGTCCTAGTGGCACCTGTCGCCGACAAACCCTTCCTCCTCTACGTCCGTGCCATGGATCATTCCCTCGGCGCTTTACTGGCTCAAAACAGCGATGCAGGCTACGAGCAAGCAATCTACTACCTCAGTCGAACACTCATCGGGGCCGAACACCGGTACAACCCCGTTGAAAAGGAGTGCTTGGCTTTGGTGTTTGCCATTCAGAAGACTCGTCATTACGTCTCGGGCCAGACAATTCACGTCATCTCCCGAGTCAATCCACTCAGAGTTCTCATGACGAAGCCAGGGTCATTAAACTCCCGGCTGGCTACATGGGCGATCCTACTAACGCCATACAATATGGTGTTTGTCCCGCAGAAGGCGGTCAAGGGTCAGGCCCTGGCTGACTTTTTAGCTGCACACCCCATCCCAGAGTCTTCAAAACTCTATGAAGATATCCCGGATGAAGTCCAAGAATCAAACGTCACTGAAGGAAGCCCCGTTTGGCGGATGTTCTTCGATGGCGCTTCAAGAACGGGCCCCAACGGCCAAATCATCGCAGGAGTGGGGGTAGTCTTGGTCTCCCCCGATCAGCTAGTCATCCAGCGCGCATACTCTCTTTCGAAGCCGTGCTCCAATAATGTTGCTGAGTACAACGCACTCGTCATGGGACTCCAGCTAGCACAACAGCTGGGGGTGGATCATCTGGAAGCCTACGGCGACTCGAAACTCGTCATAAACCAGATTCGGGGGCAATACGAGGTTCGCCATGAAGATTTGATGCCTTACCATGAAGTTGCATTGAACATCATTTCAACCTTCACTGGGTTCTTCATCGAACATGTACCCCGTCTACAAAACTTGGAGGCTGACGCCCTGGCTGGCCTCGCAGCCTCATTGGCCGCGCCCCTTGGGACTCAACACTATGTCACGGTAACTGGCCGAGACTTGATTTGTCCCAGGAATAACCTATGTTTGCAAATGGCTCACGCCATGTCGACAAACACTGATGTTAATGTTCGAGACTGGAGATTCCCGTTCATCGACTTCGCCGTCTACGGAATCCTTCCGGAAGATCCGAAGGAAGCCGTCTCAGTCAGGAGACGCTCTCTTCGATTCTACTACGATACAGCCACTAAAATGCTGTACCGACGCTCCTTCGACGGGCTTCTCCTGCGATGCCTGTCTAACGAAGAAGCGGCCGAAGTTCTTCGAGAAGCTCACGACGGAACTTGCGGAGCTCACCAACCGGGTCCTAAGTTGCAAGATCGACTGC
The DNA here is from genome assembly GCA_029216955.1 of Iris pallida. Taxonomy (NCBI): domain Eukaryota; kingdom Viridiplantae; phylum Streptophyta; class Magnoliopsida; order Asparagales; family Iridaceae; genus Iris; species Iris pallida. The sequence goes on along the minus strand of JANAVB010022750.1, from coordinate 106,737 downwards.
GACGTATGGGCTACTACTGGCCAATCATGGTTGTCGACGCAGTGGAATATGCTAAGAAGTGCCATACATGCCAACTTCATGCAGACTTCATACATACACCGTCTGAGCCGCTACATCCTACAGTCGCCTCCTGGCCCTTCGAAGCCTGGGGCATGGACATTGTAGGGCCAATCACCCCTCCTTCATCGAGAGGACACCGCTTCATCCTGGCCATCACCGACTACTTCTCCAAATGGGCAGAAGCAGTTCCACTAGCAGAAGTAAAAAGCTCCAGGGTGGTCAGCTTTATCAAACACCATGTCATTTACCATTTCAGGGTACCCCGGTGGATCATCCATGACAATGGTCTTCAGTTTATCAGCCACATTTTCAGCAGGTTCTGTGACAAGAATCGTATTCAGAACGTGGCCTCAACCGCCTACAATCCGGCAGTAAACGGATTGGCCGAGGCGTTCAATAAAACTATCGTCAGGCTACTCAAAAAGGTCGTGTCATCCAACAAACACGACTGGAACAAAAAGCTTGGCGAATGCCTTTGGGCCTACCGCATAACGGTACGGACCCCAACAGGCAACACTCCATTCTCCCTGGTCTACGGGAGCGAAGCAGTACTGCCTCTCGAGATACAGATACCTTCGCTCCGCGTGGCAATCACAAACGATCTCACAGAAGAAGACAATCAACGTCGTCGTCTGCGGGAACTGGAGGCACTTGACGAAAAGCGTCTCCTAGCTCAACAACGCATCGAACTTTACCAAGCCCGTATATCACAGGCTTTCAACAAGAAGGTCAAGCAAAGAACTTTCCAAGTTGGTGACCTAGTTTTAGCAGTCAGAAGGCCAATGGTGTTAACTCATAAGACACCAGGGAAGTTCGAGCCCAAATGGGAAGGACCCTTCATCATTGAGACGGTATACTCAAACGGCGCTTACCGGCTCGCCAAACCCAATGGGGACTTGTTCATGATGCCCATCAACGGCAAGTTCCTAAAGAAGTACTATTCTTGACATCTTCCAAGACATGTATTTCCCCAAACAACCTCTTTTCACAAAATCAAACGCTTTCGAAACCCAGCTGTTCCGTGGCATCCTTCCGTAGAAAGATAACCACGTCCACATTACCTCTGAGTTGTCTCTCTACATCCTACAAAGCACAATCTTACACTTCGTGAGCTTACGCTATCCTTCATGTTTACCACGTCCACATTACCTCTGAGTAAACATCCCGTACAAACAACTCCTGTGTTGTCGTACATTGATCGCAGAACTTCTACGTCCACATTACCTCTGAGTTGTTTAGCGTATCCCCCAGGATCATTCCTACCACGTCCATAAATACCTCTGAGTAGGAAGATTCTATCATTTGAACCTAATGATTGCCATGTCCACATTACCTCTGAGCAAACATGTTGGTTCCTTCAAACTTATTATCTGTACCTAAAAACCAAGGTGCGCAAAAGATAATAGGTCCACATAAATCATCAAGTTCATGATATCAAAAATGAACACATCACAAAAAAGGTTGTGTATTTCTTTATTTTCTAAAAGAGAGAGTACAGAAATATGCTATTCCCCCAGCAAGAGTTGCAAAAATACAAAAAGAAGAGGCTACAATCCCTAAACATCCCCAGCGAAACTTCCATGTCCATATTACCTCTGAGTAGTTTCGCGTATCTTCCTCCAGAGTCATTCCTACCACGTTCATATCACCTCTGAGTATGAAAGCTCTACCATCAATCCCATATTTACCACGTCCACATTACCTCTGAGTAAATATGTTGGTTCTCTCTCCCTCTCTCAACTTATTATCTGTACCTAAAACCAAGGTGCGCCATGGATGATAAGTCCACATAAATTTTCTAGTGGAAGTACCCAAACCTATCACGTCCATACTACCTCTGATAGGATTGTTACACCTAAACAGCTCTACCATTCATGCTTCTTGTTCAAAGTATTTCAAAACTTGTCCAAAAGTTTTAAAAACTTTGAAGGGGGTCTTGTAGAAGCATGAAAAAGAAGGGATCTTTCTTTTAATCCCACATCGGAAAGGAGAAGAAGAGAGCTCTCATTTCACTCTATATATAGAGCCCTCTTGCCTCCTTTGTAAAGGGCACCAAAAAAATAAATAAAGAAAAGGGGGCCCGTTATCCAGGGAGCCCGTTCGAGCCACAAGTTGCAGTTGTTCTTCTGGGGCGGCTGCAAGCTCTTCACTCGCTGTCATGGCGAGGATAATTTGGACTCTGAGTACTATGCGCCCCACGGGCTGGTACGAAGAAGTCCAAGGCGGCACGGGCCATGCGCCGCAAACGTGCTATGCCAATGGCAAACCAGAAGCATGCGCTCACGATCATGCGCGCTGCTGATGGTAAGCTGTATAAGGTCGACTCGGGTGCTGCGGCGCCGGAAACAAGCCGACCTTCAAAGTCCTTGTCTCACTTGGGCGCATCTATTGCGTTCACAACCAAGTCGAGCAAGGCAAACCCAGTGGTCTTGAACTCCCGCGCCTCCTCTGGTTGTGCGTCTGAGGTCCGTTCAAGTCACTTTAAATGTTGTTCCCCCACTACTGATCGGGAGATCAGGGGGTACAGCATTCACTTGACCACCCCGGCGCTTGGCTTTGCCATGCGCCTTGAATGGGGTGCAAAGGTGGCACTCTCACTTGACCACCCCGGCACTCGGCTTTGCCATGCGCCTTAAAGGGGGTGCGAAGGTGGCGCTCTCACTTGACCACCCCGGCGCTTGGCCTTGCCATGCGCCTGAAGGGGGTGCGAAGGTGGCACTCTCCTCCAATGATCTGCGCAACGTGATCACTCATAAACGCCGATCAGGAGAGCCGACCAACAAGCATAATGCGCCCCTCACAGGGCACACTTGTGCTACGGTCGCCATCAACTGCTGCTACCGTAAGACAGTGGCTCCACCACCAAGACAGTCTGTGTTCAAACAGTTGCAACATGTTGTACCTGTCTTCCAGCGCATCACTCCGTCCCGTCAGAGTGAATCACTTCCTCGTCAACACACACAGGCGCATCTGCCAGCCTGGGGCTCTTCCATCATAATGAGGCTTAGGCACATCTATGTCCATTCCAACTCGGCGAATCTCAGTCTTCTGAAGGAGTTCGCCGTCAAAGCTTCTTCGAACAAAGAGAATCATCATCCGCAGTACAACGTCTTGCCAAGGAGGAGGATCAGTCGAATCCATCTTCGTCGAGAAGTCAAAGGGAGAGACAACAAAACTCTCTCAAACTGTTGCTATTCATAGGCCAGGGCAAATCAAACCCATGCGCCAAGTGGCAACCTTCCCGAAGTCGGTGCAATGAACTTGTATTTATGATGAATGAACTCGCTTCCTTCAGTTAAGTCGGAGAGCCATCAAAGCTCCGAAGAACTCAATAGCCGAACCAATGGAGATACGCCATGCAAGAGACGCGCCAGCCAGACAGCGCATCACACGGACGCGCCCTTCGGCATCAGGCGCATCACACAGACGCGCCTTACAATACTCGGCGCATTACAGAAGGTGCGCCCCCACACATCTCCATACCGAGCGGAACGCCAACCGACGCGCCCACTCAGCTGTCCATCGAACGTCACCAACATTAAATGCTGAACTGACAGAGTTGGCAGCACGCCTCCCAAAGTCTGAACAGTTGACAGCTTTTCAGAAAACGAAGCGTCGGCAACGTCGGCATCATCATGACTTTGTTTCGACGGCTACTGCCACGTGGCCACTCCACCATCAGTATGCGCCTCTACGGCCATGCGTCCAAATCAGCATGCGCCTCTACGGCCATGCGTCCAAATCAGCATGCGCCTCAAAAGCCATGCGCCTCAGACTGCTCTCTGATCCTGAAAGACAGAAGGAAAGTCGCCTGCATGCGCCTCAAAAGCCATGCGCCCCAAATGGTTTGTAACTCCTAAAGGTTATGAGCCGCAGCCTCCTCCTGCGCCCAATCCAAGGCGCAGCCCACCAGATCACTCCTCTCCACCAAATCCGAGATCTTCGAACCATGAGTCGACGACACGTGTCTTTTGACTCAATCCATCCAAGATTTCAGCAACGGAAAGATCTTCTCTCTGCTACGTGCCGCCTCACAACAGCAGTGTGAAGAGTTCTCCCCCTCGATCAGGGTGCAGCATCCGTGCGCCTCCATCAGCAACCTCCACGTGGCATCCCCACACCGGTGCATCCTGCATGCGCGCATGAGCAGCCAGCCTGCAAAACTATAAATAGAAGGGTCATCTCCTTCACACACACACAGAGACTCAGAACACACAAGACTCAAAAAGAATCCACAATAGAGAATCACCAGAGAGGCAGTCCTAGACACTCAACGTCTTCCTCCTCTCAGCAAGCTCCAACACCCAGAGCAATCAACACCTTCAGAGAACCGATAACCGCCGTCAGCCGATCAACGGAGTCAACGCATTACCACTCGCTCCATTGGCACTAAGGACCCAGCTTAAACAAAAGTGTACTCCTAGGACTACATCTAAGTCCTATATTGTATCACTGTTCTGTTTGTATTAAGATTTCAATCAAAACAATTTTAATGGCAAACAGGTGGGATCAGAGAAGAGGAGATATCCCAGGCTCCTGGCCATGGGATGGATGTTTGTTAAGTACAGGGAGAAATAAGCCAAATCGAAAGGCAGGGCTTGGTACTAGCATTAGTTCTACCTGGTATTTCTGATACTAATCCGATACAGGCAGATAGCAGTGGTAGTCATCAACAGAGCTATGGAGGGACACTATTCGAACAAAGAGGAAAAGGCCAAGGAGGCGCCACGGTCGTGGACCATGCTCTAGTGCTAGCCATCCCTAGCATGGTGGAAGGTCCACAAATATTTTCTGCAGGAGGAGAGTCTTCGACGTGTGTGCTGACCCAAAGACAAACAGGAAAGGGGCCACGTAGAGGTAAAGCAGGGACTAAACAACTGGCGACCACACAACGTTACAGTCGGAAAAGACATGTAGGGGACACCCGACATGATTTGAGAAGTAGCAGCCAGGTACAGCCACAGGAAGATGAAGTGCTCGTGCATGATAACCCCCAATAGGAAACTCTAATACAATCTATAGCAGAAGGACAAACAAGCCACGACACTAAAGAGTCTATGCAGATGATGAAAACTCCTTCCTTCGCTCCCTCTAGAGGGTAGGACCGGGAGACTCAAGGGGAAACAATCGACGATCAATGTCTATGATAGTTTGAATGTTTACGGGGCATGTTCGATAGGCTGCTGGAAGGAGATTACGGAGACACTATAACGAGGGCAGTGTTTGATTAGCGTCCTACTTGAAACCAAAATCAAATCAGACCGCATGCTGACTAGAAGAACTCCAACAAACTGGGATCAAGTAAACAACCTTCATCTTTTTGATATGGCTCATATTTGGATCAGATGGGACAAAAAAATACTGGGATGGCTGTGTCCACCAATTGGAGGAACAAATCATTGCTATGCACTTTACAAACGCCGGTGGACTACAGTTTGTATTGTGCGTTGTGTACGATCACAACGATCACCTTCATCAACGTGATCTGTGGTGTGCCATCTTGCATCTTAACGACTTGGTGGACTAAAATATTCAAATTCCTATGTTGGTGATTGGAGACTTCAATGCTGTCTTATCTTGCCAAGAAAAGATAGTTGGGAGACATGTCCCCGACCAAACAATGCTAGAATTTCAGTAGTGTATTCTTTATTCTAGTTTGAGGGAGTTGGAATGCACAGGGCATGTCTGGACTTGGCACAATAAGTCCACGACGAAAAGGGTGGTGTGCCAGCTCGACTGAGCCCTGGAAAATAGTCGATGGTTCGAGTTATTTCCACATGCATCCTCGGAGGGCTTACCTGCGGGAATGAGCAACCATTCCCCCTGAAGGTCTGCTTATTCGATGTGACACAGCGGGTGGCCAGGCCATTTAGATATAATTATTCCTGGCACTTAAAGGCGGGATATGCGTACACAGTACGAGATGCCTTGGCAGTTAATGTATCGGGGAACATTCAGTTCGGTTTGGTCCAGCGTCTCAAAGGGGTGAAGACGGGTCTCTGGGGTTGGGTGCGTCGGCTCCCTACGAACGACCTGTCCACCAAAGAGGCGTCCCTTTGAGAACTACAAGACCAATTACAAGCATACATGCTTAACATGGAGTTAGCCTCGCGGGAATGGGAGCTTGCGCGTGAGGTGGGCACCCTCAGAACCATTGAAGAAATCTAAATGGCTCAACGGGGAAGTAAAATTGGCTACAAGAGGGGGATAGATGTACTAAATTCTTCTACAACATTGTCTGAACACGCCAAAACTGATACACTATCAACAAGTTAATCGGGGCATACGGCAATATGATATCATCCTAACCAAAAATAGGGGTAGAAGCGGTGAGGTACTATTCTAAACTTTACAATCAAAATGATTATCCAACTGCTTTCCCGGATATTATTTAAAAAAAACATATGACGAATGCCGGCAATCAAGCCCTACTTCGACCAGTCTCAGTAGAAGAAGTGACAGAGATTATAGACAACTTCTACAAGCTACACTGGGCGGAGCTAAAGGAGTCGGTGGTGGCCATGATAGACAACTTCTTCACTCATGGTAGATTGCTGTAGGAAATGAACCATACATTCCTTACTTTGTACCAAAAAAGGAGGAAGCTTCTGAATTATCGGACTTTCGTCCCATCTCCTACTGCAATTACATGTACAAGATTATTACACACCTTATGTGTCAACGGATGGAAGGGGTGATTCAAGGCTTGGTTTCGCAAAACCAGGCAGCTTTCACCAAAGGACGGGCGGTTGCTGAACATAGTCTGTTGGGACATGAGTTGGTACGAGAATTTAATAAAGCAGGAGCAAATAAGTCCTGTATTAAGCTAGACTTGAGGAAGGCCTACGACATGGTTAATCGTGATTTTTTATGTCATATCATGGTTTCCATGGGGTTCGACAAAGCTTGGGTTACCTGTGTCAGGGAGTGCATCTCATCGACGACGTTCTCGATATTGGTAAGAGGACAACCACATGGTTTTTTCTGGAGCAATCAGGGCATACGGTAAGGGTGTCCACTCTCCCCTTTGCTATTTGCACTAGTTATGGAGTACTTTACGTGCCTCATGGATATTACGATACGTGGTAGGCAGATTATATCACTATACCAGCATGTCCAACCGCATATTACACATCTTATATACGTGGATAATTTACTGGTCTTCTTGGTCCCCTTATTTACTGGGCTCGACTCCTTACCGTAGGTCTTGGTGAAATTCGGTAAGTTGTCTGGTCTCCAACTTAATAAAGACAAAAGTACTATTTTTTTCCAGTAAAGGATGCAACCAGAAGGAGAAAAAAGCGGCAGTCCTCGGTAGCACTAGAGGAGATCTCCCGGTGAAATACTTGGGTATATCCCTATTGGTGAATTACGCGAAGTATATAGATTGTTCAAATATGGTGGAGTATCCCAAAGACGTATGGAGGAATGGCAGGCTAAAAACTTTCATTTGGCGGAAGAGTAGAGCTGGTTTGATTGGTGATTCATTCGATTGCAAGCTTCTGGCTACAGCCCATACTTCTCCCTCTTGCTACTATTGGTCGACTCGAGAAGATATATGCAGAGTTCGTGTGGCGGGATGGGATACATACGATCGTGTGGGCAGATTTATGCCATTCAAGGAAGGAAGGCGGGGTTGCTTTATGTTCCCTGTGCACCATGCAGACGACAGCTGGATGGAAGTTGCTTTGGCACTTCCTAGAAGGAGGAACGATGTGGACAAACTGGTTGAGGGCCAGATATCTGAAAGGCAAAAACTTCTAGGCGTACTCGACCAATAACAATGAGTTAGTATCAATCATGCAGATTCTAAAATTTAGAAGGGCGGTGAGACAAAGACTGGAGAGAGTAATCAAGAAAGGGGAAGATACCGACCTTTGGCTTGATCCTTGGATCAAGCACAAAGGTCTGCTTGATTGGGTTGGAAGACACACCTCCCCGGAAGCATATAATGGAGCCAAGATCGCTTCTATACTGCATAATGGAGAGTGGAGGGCAAAGAAGAACGGGTTCGCCAGAGTGCACGGGCAATGATCCGACAGGTTCAGATTGACCCTAACATACCCAAAGATTCATGGGCTTGGGCGGGTTCCCCTACTGAGAGTTCACGACGGCTATTGCATATGACCAAGCTAGAATCGGTCATGATGAATGGATTTGGGCAGAAGTTGTATGGTGTAAGGGGACTCTGAGGAAAATGCAAGTATGTTTATACAAGCTTCTCATAGGTCGTCTGCTCACCAGGGACAGGTTAGGGTGATTTAGTATCCATTGTGATTCAAATATGTGTTCTGTGCGGACAAGAACCAGAATCGATGAGGCATGTTTTCTTCCAACGTGATTTTGCTAAACATGTATGGACACTTCAGGAAAATAAGCTTAAAATTCCGACTAGCATTACATATGACATAGTCGAGATTCTACAAGAGCTAGAAACGAGGAGACGGAGAGGTCTTCACTGGTACTAGGAGGCTCGCATAAGGGTGGTGGTAGCAGTGTGGCATGTATGGTAGGAGCGAAACGCACGTATTTTTGATGAGGAGAACACAATATAGAGGGGAATTTCCTATAATATAGAGTATGATGTATTGTGTATGAGGCATCCGCAAGGAGCCACGCACTGAGATGTATTGACTTCTTTTATAAATAAAAATTACCTTTTTTCGATATATATATATATATATATATATATTAAAAATATATATATATATATATATATATATATATAAATATTTTATTTTATATATATATATATATATATTTTTTTTATATATATATATAAATATATATATATAAATATATATATATTTATATATATATATATATATATATATATATATATATAAATATATATATATATATATATATATATATATATATATATATATATATATATATATATATATATATATATATATCGAAAAAAAAATATATATATCAAATATATATATATATATATATATATATATATATATATATAGATGGCTCTCCACCCCAGCCCCCACTCACAGGTTCTCCCCCCTCCCGGCCGCTAGGCGGCTGTTGGTCCTTTTCCCTCCCCCCATCTACCCATGGACGCCGTCGGGCCCCCGTCGGCCTCCTCCGTCCCTACCATCGACTGTTCCCCCATCCACCAAGCAACCTCCAGCCCGTCTCCTCCGCTCATCCTCCTCCGCCAGCCAATCCCCCCTCTTCGCTAGTCGTCCCCCTCCCTCCCTCGGTGGCCGCCCCGCCGTGCCGCTATCCCCCACCCCATCCCTCTTTACCCCCACATCCTCCGACCGTTTCCTCGTCCTTGGCGGTCGCGAGCGGCGATCCTTCCGCCGGCTCCGGCGGTTCCACGGCTGCTCCATTGTGATCGGCGACCCACGCAGAGGGTCAGCCCTGTCTTCTTCCCTCGGGCCTGCTGTATTCCTGCCCTTTTCCCTTCGGCGTTTCGAATTTTGAATCGCCTGGGTCTGGCCTCGCCTCGAGCTTCACGCTCCACGAGGGAGGTTCAGCTTTGGGCGTATGGCCCATGCCGTCTTCGGGCGCATGGCCCTATCCTAGCTCGGGTGCATGCTTGCCCGCGGGTTCTTGGCCCCCGTCGGCTACTGTGGGCGCATGGCCCGCCATCCCGTTTTTCGGTGCATGGCCCCATCCATCCGGGAGGCGCATGGTCCAGACATCCTAACGCTAGCGCATGACTTCATCGGTATGAGGGCTCTAGTCACCTTGCTCACGTGGGCGCATGACCACCTGTATTTCTTCCGGTGGGCGCATGGTCCTCTTCCTTGGGTGCGGGTGCATGGCCCTCGTCCCATGGTACGGGAGCATGGCATCACCTCCTCCTGATCATTTGGTGGGCGCAGGACACCATCCCCCTGTAGCAGCCCTACAGCGAGCGCATGGTCTCCCTCTCCGGGTGTATGGTCCCCTCCCTGCGCTATACCGGACATCCCAGTTGACGGCTCATCCTCTGGCTCCGGGGTGCCGATTCCAGTGGTTGCTCCCTCCCGCGCTGATGGCCACCCCTCCTCAGATCCTTCCCCTTTCCAGGTTCGGGCGCCTCCGACAGACCCTTCCCTCCGTGGCTCTGTCCCGGCTGTTTATCCCCCCTTGGGGTACCTCTTCCCCCTGCCGTCGCAGCTGCCAACCCCCCGCTCCTTCATCAATCTGTCCGCCTCCTCCTACGACAGCCTCTTCCCTCCGTGGCCTTGGCCCGACCTCCGAATCCAGGCCGTATGCTCATCATCCTTCCCTGCCTGTCGGTGGGATCCCTCCCATTCGCGGTGCATCGCCCTCGTCGTCCAAATCAGGTGGCCCGACACCTTCCTTTGCCGATGTGCTGCGCCCGTATCGTGCCCCCAAGAAGGGCAGCATGTTCTTCGACGTTGATCTCCCGAAAGTGGAGTACCCTTCGGAATCCCCGGTTCCCCAGGTCCCCTTCTCTGCTCAGGAACTGTCCTCTCTATCCTCGTCCTTCTCCCACACTTTCGTCCTCAAATTTTTTCCACTGGCTGTCCGAAGCTTGATCGGGTTAAGGAAGTGATCCTCAATTGGCGGCTGTCCGCAGAGTACAGGGTCGCTCCTCTGGACCCTAAGCATATCCTGCTGCACCTTTCCTCAGCGACCGATCACTAGACCATGTGGTCCAAGGGCACATGTAGGGAGGACTCCCACCTTATGAAGATTATCAGGTGGTCCCCAGACTCTAGTACCAAAGAAGATTCTACGATGGTCGCGGCCTGGGTGACCCTACCCAATCTTCCCCTAATCTGCTTCTTTCCCGCGGCCCTGAGGCGCATCGCCAACTCGTTCGGGACCTATGTGGCAACTTCTGAAGAAACCAGCAACCTCACTAAGGCTCATTATGCCAAGATCTGTGTGGAACTTGACTTGAACAATGACCCCCCAATCACATCGTCCTCGAGCTGGGCCACCAGCTGCACACCCAGCGAATAGTATACGACAATCACATCATATACTGTAAATACTGCCATCAGCGGGGACACCTAGCAGAATATTGTTTTCGCCTACACCCCGAGCTCAAGAAGATTCCCACCAGGAAAGACGTTCCTGTTTGCCATTGATTGTAAAAGTACAGAACAATTATCGGAGGACTGAACTTAGACTCACAATACAAACTCGCTCGTACAAAGAAAGCCCAGGGACGAAAACCTAGGTACAGCAGTCTAAGTACGATTGTTTATTTTAGATTCTGGGGGGTGACGATAGAGGCTCGGGAAAGCGACGGCCGCTCTGCCTTACTCCTTGGACGATCGGTACGCAGCCTTGACTCGGGGAAGATCTGCTTAGTCGTTGACGAAGAAATGCCTTCTTGCTCTCTCTCTGATTGCTCTCCTGGCTTCTCTCTCTCTGTGTATATTTTCTCTCTGACTATGGGGGAAGTCTCTCTGTGTATACGTATTCTTCTCTGGTTTCTTTTTTTGTATATCTCTCTATATCACAAGGAAATGGCACCTTGCTATTTATAATAGTGGGATGTGATCGCTAGGGTTGCCAATAATTAGCTCTTGGAGATGGCGGCGGCTAGGGGATTGATCAATCCAGGCCGTTCGTTTCTGATTGTGACGAATCAGAACCATTAAGGGTAGATTACACCAAATCCCTATTAGCAATTAATGCTGATTGGCATAAATCTTCCTTATAATGATTCTCTCATATCTGCGAATAAATCAAATTTATTCTCCTGCCACGTGCCCCAGATCATTGGGATTCGACCCGATCTTGGATTGCCATAAATCTGGGAGATTGATCGGCTAAAGACACGTGTCCTGAGAGCCAATGGTGAGACTTGAACCGCATGCAAATTGGGCCGCATGAGATTTGGGCCGCATGGATTTTGGGCTGCATAAGACTTGGGACACGTGTCAGGGCTGTCTGGGCAGTGGCCCCCTCCTTCAGACTCCTGAACCATATGATGAGCCGCGTGGACCGCATAATGGTGTGTCTGCTTGAGCCACATGGGCATGATCTTCTTGAGCCGCATAGGGATGATTCCACTCGAGCCGCATGGGACAGCTTCACTCTGAACCGCATGGGAAGTCTTCACTTCGAGCCGCATAAGCACACCCACGTGGCAGGGCCACGTGGTATTTTGTTGTTCTCGGGGGATCGTGTCAGAGATTTCTTTCTCTTCCCTAGAGATTCATCATCATGACAGAGTCATAATTACCTGCTTTGGTGTCAGGTCTGTCAACTTTTCAGAGGGGTCAGCCGTCAAAGCAATTAATACAGCATGGATCGGAGGGGAGCACTATCACGCCACGTGTCTTCTGAGCCGCATGGAATGCCTCCGGCCGCATAGCTCCTTATGTCGCATGACTCCCAGAGCCGCATGCATTTTCTAAGCCGTATGGGTCTTTCTTGGCCGCATGAGTCAATTTCTTTAGTATTTTCCATGCTTCTACAGGACCTCCTTCAAAGTTTTCATTTATAAAATTGAAATACTTTGAATAAGAAGCATGGCCGTGCTCTTCTAACCGCATATGAAACCTTGACCGCATAGAGATCTTGGCCGCATAGATTGTTCAGCCGTATAGCTGCTCGCCACGCCATTATGTCATACATGCAAACCTTTTTGGGGCAGGATCCTAGGAGTTTCTGACCTCTAATTAACTAGTCAGTATCGATAGCCGAAGAGTCGACTACTTTGTACGAAGCGTCGGTCTTGGTCCTCCTTTCTCTATAAATGGAAGGGTATTTAGAATGATTTCTCTCTTAGACTCTTTCTGATTAAGATTTCTGTCTTGCTTCCTTCTTCCAACTGACAAACCACGATGGCACCTAGGGCTTCCAAGGCAGTGAAGAAGGTTGTGGCTAGGAGCAGGAAGTCGGCTTCGTCTTCAATTGCCGCACCTCCCATTCGTCTTGATGTTCATGTTGTCGTCGAAGGTAAGGACTGTACGAAAGATTGGGTGCTCTGAAACCGTAAAAGATGCTGCTCTGCTGTATTGCTTCGTGCATAATCATTTTGATGCGAGCTTTTTAGATTACGTGGTCCGCATACACATCCTATGAGCCGCATGGAATATATTCCATGCCCAAGCCGCATAAGAATTATCTTTAAACGAGCCGCATGAACACTTCTGAATATCTTCTGACTGTTTTCATCATTTCTTATCACTTTTTTCCGTCTTTTGGTTCTTATAGTGTCTCCACCGAGTGCTGATATTGCAGTGGTAGAGGATCCGTCGCTCCCTGGCGTCAATCAGGGGCCTTCCTCTGTTAAGAAGGAGACAATGAAAGAAGAATCGGAGCCTGAGAGGGACGACGTCCTCCCCACTGTCGAGACTGCTGAGGGTGACACCACTGGGAATCCTGATTCTCCCATTCTGGACGAGGATCTTCCTCAGTTGCACCCTTCATACGTAATGTGGTTGAAGGAGTTGTATACGTATTTTTGTAACTAGGGGTTTGAGGTGTCTTGTCTGTAATGAAGAACTTTCCTGTAACCGTGTGGATGTAACTGATTTCTGACTGAATGGAATATATATTTGCTTCACTCTTTTGCTTTGTAATAATCCTTTTATCGGGTCATTTTGCGTGGACCCATTGTCCCTAACATACCCTGGTTTTGGATACGGACAATAAGTTTAAAAGAAAGGAACCAATTATACTGACTCAGAGGTGCTGAGGACATGGTGAGCATGAGGGTCTCTTTGATAGGGGGGTACATAGAACAACTCAGAGGTAATAAGGACATGGAAGTTCTATGTAGGGGCGATTTGTTTTTGGTGGAAGTGGAACGACTCAGAGGTAATGAGGACATGGCCATTTTGGACATTTGTGGATCGATTACCCTTTTTGTGCACTGGAAGTGTGGGTATTAGATCATGAGGAGGGATCTCCTTCGGGAAGGAAGTTCAGAGGTATGATCATACATAACTTCCTACCTGAAAGAGTGACCGGGATATGAGTTCAGAGGCACCATCGGGTATATGACTCGAGAATCTGGATAATGGTGAGTGTGAGTTCAGCGGTACTAGCGGGTACATGACTCAAAAATCTAAAACAAACTATGAGGGTGAGTTCAGTGGTATCAGCGAATACATGACTCGAAGATCTGGAAAATGTTGGAATCAAAGTGTAAGTTCAGAGGTACCAGCAGGTACATGACTTAGGAATTTGGGATATGTTTATGGAAGAAGGGTATGAGTTCAGCGGTACACGTGGGTACATGACTCGAAAATCTGTGAATGTTGGAATCAAAGTGTAAGTTCAGAGGTACCAGCAGATACATGACTTGGGAATTTGGGATATGAGTTCAGCGGTACAAGAGGGTACGTGACTCAATAAGTTGGAAAATTAGGGGGTTGAGTTCAGTGGTACCAGCGGGCACATAACTCGGAACTCTGGAAAATATTGTTTAAACATAGTATTTCTTCAGGAACTTGCCGTTGATGGGCAACATGAGCAAGTCTCCGTTCTGCTTGGCGAGGCGGTAAGCACCATTAGAGAACACGGCCTCGATGATAAATGGACCTTCCCATTTTGGCTGGAACTTGCCGGTGGTCTTGTGAGTCATGACCGTTGGCCTCCTGACTGCCAAAACAAGATCGTCCACTTGGAATGTTCTAACTTTGACCTTTTTGTTGAAGGCTCCTGAGATGCGTACTTGGTATAATTCGATCCTTTGCTGAGCTAGGAGGCATTTTTCATCTAAGGCCTCTAACTCTTGTAGTCGACGTCGGTAGTTATCATCCGTTGTTAATTGATAAGTGAGGACGACTCGGAGTGAGGGAATCTGAGTCTCTAATGGGAGAACTGCCTCACTCCCGTATACCAGAGAGAATGGTGTATTCCCGGTGGCTGTTCGAACCGTGGTGCGATAAGCCCATAAGCACTTGCCGAGCTTCTCGTTCCAGTCGCGTTTGTTGGAGGAGACAAATTTTTTGAGGAGTTTGATGATTGTTTTGTTGAATGCCTCTGCTAACCCGTTTGCTGTCGGGTTGTATGGTATCGAAGCGACATTCTGAATGCGGTATTAGTCGCAGAATTGGTAGAATGCGTGGCTTATAAACTGCGGACCATTATCATGGATGATCCTTCGGGGCAGTCCAAAGCGGTAGATGACGTGGTGCTTCAGGAAGCTGATTACGTTCAAAGTCTTGACTTCGGCGAGTGGGACAGCTTCTGCCCACTTTGAGAAGTAATCAGTGATCGCCAGTATGAAGCGATGTCCTCGAGAGGAAGGTGGGGTGATTGGACCAATGATATCCATTCCCCATGCTTCGAATGGCCAGGACGCCACTGTCGAATGTAGGAATTCGGATGGTTGGTGAATAAAGTCTGCGTGGACTTCGCAGGCCTTGTATTTTCGGGCATAATCTATTGCATCAGCCACCATCGTGGGCCAATAGTAGTCCATCCGGCGAAGGCGGTCTTGCAGCTTAGGGCCAGGCTGATGGGCCCCGCAGACACCGTCATGAGCCTCTCGTACGGCTTCTTTGGCTTCTGCGTCCGACAAGCACCAAAGTAGTAATCCGTCGTAGGAGCGGCGATACAGCATTTTCGTCTCTGTATCGTAGAAGAATCTGAGAGAACGCCGTCTGATAGAAGTAGCCTCCATCGGATTCTCGGGCAGGATGTCGTAGACCACGAAGTCTATGAATGGTTGTCTCCAGTCTGGCGCTTCGTCGATCATCTGAGCAGAATAGCTCGCCATGGCTTGAACGTTGTTCTTGGGGCAGACCAGCTCACGGCCGATTACATCGACCGAATGATGAGAGTGGTTTGGCACTGCTAGGAAAGCAGCCAGGCCCGCTAGGGTATCCGCTTCGATATTTTGGAGTCTGGGGACGTGTTCGATGAAGAATCCCTCGAATGATAAGATAATGCTGATCGCTATTTGGTGGTAGGGGATCATGTCTTCATGGCGGACTTCGTACGTCCCCCGAATCTGGTTGACGATTAATTGCGAATCGCCGTATACTTCAAGGTATTCTACCCCCAGTTCTCTTGCGAGTTGGAGGCCAATGACCAAAGCGTTGTACTCGGCCACATTGTTAGAGCAGGGTTCCGTGAGAGAGTAGGTGCGATTGATCACTAGCCCGGTAGGAGAGACCAATACGACTCCGACTCCGACGACGATGTTTTCTTTGGGTCCGATTCTTGAAGCGCCATCGAAGAACATCCGCCATATGTTATCGTGGGTGGTTGTATTTGAATCGGCGACCTCATCTGGGATTTCTTCATATATTCTGGATGATTTCGATCCTGGATGGGCCGCCAAAAAGTCTGCCAGGGCTTGACCTTTGACAGCCTTCTGCGGGACGAAGATCATATGATAAGGGGACGGCAATATCGCCTATGTAGCGAGGCGGGAGCTGAGTGCCCCTGGTTTGGTCATGAGGACCCTGAGAGGGTTGATTCGTGAGATCACATGTATGGTTTGCCCCGTGACATAGTGCCGCGTCTTTTGAATGGCGAATACCAGAGCGAGGCATTCTTTCTCCACATCGGTGTATCGGTGTTCGAGCCCGACCATCATTCGGCTGAGATAGTAAATGGCCTGCTCGTGGCCTGCGTCGTTGTTTTGTGCCAGCAGGGCACCGAGGGAGTGTTCCATTGCTCGTATATAGAGCAGGAATGGTTTTCCAGGGACCGAGGCCACCAGGACTGGAGGATTTGATAAATATTCTTTGATGTCATCGAAAGCGCGCTGGTATTCCTCGTCCCATACGAATGAGACTTCCTTCTTCATGAGGTGGGTGAATGGTCGGCATCGCCCGGAGAGGTTGGAAATGAACCTCCTGATATAAGCTAGCCTCCCTTGGAGGCCTCTAAGTTCACGAAGATTTCTCGGGGGACCCATCTCCATGATTGCCCTTATTTTCTCGGGGTCTACATGGATACCCCGTGCAGTGATGATGAAGCCCAAGAACTTCCCGCTGGATACGCCCAAGAACAATTTTGTAGGGTTCATCTTCAGATTGTGGGCTCGCATTAAGTTGAACACCGTTCTCAGGTCTTACAGATGATCCTCCTTACGACGACTCTTGACGGCGATGTCGTCGATATAGCATTCCACTATCTTGCGTAAATGTTCTCTGAAAATGATACTCATGGCCCGCTGATATGTAGCGCCAGCATTTTTTAGACCGAATGGCATGACTGTGTAGCAGTATGTGCCAATCGGGGTTCGGAATGAAGTGTGCTTTTCGTCGTCGGGAGACATCTTGATTTGATTGTACCCCGAGTATCCATCCATGAATGACATACGTTCAAAGCCGCATGTATTGTCGATCATGATGTCTGCGATAGGAAGAGGAAATTCATCTTTGGGGCATGCCTCATTCAGGTTGCGGAAGTCGATGCAGATTCGAATCTTCCCATTCTTTTTGAGGACGGGTACTATATTGGCGACCCAATCAGGATGTTGCTCTTCACGAATGAAGCCGCTGGCTATTAGCTTGTTGACTTCGGCTTCGATCGCGTCCATGACGCCTGGGTGGAAGCATTATTGTTGCTGCTTGACTGGCTTTGCATCTGGCCGTATATTGAGTTTGTGGAGAGCGATGTCAGGATTTAACCCCGGCATGTCCTCAAAGCTCTAGGCGAACACATCAATGTATTCTCTGACAAGTTCTAAAAGCGACTCTCATTCTTCGTCAGTTAGGCTTCTACTGATAAAGATTGGTTTTGGAGAAGATTCGCTACCGAGATCCACTTGTATGACTTCATCTTCAGTAGGAGGTTCTCTCAGTTCGAACCGCTTTTCCTATTGTGCGTCTAATTGCTGGGCCCATGGCTCTAGCTCAAGGATTTCGGGGATGTCTTCGTCTTCCTCGTAAGCGTCGGCGAATGCCACGTTGACTGACATGACTTGTCTGAACACATCTCCGATGCTAGTATCTGAGTCGGAAGTTGGTGATCCGGTTGAATGTGACAGCCAGTCGCATTCTTCATCTGAGCTTTCAGGGGTCGTAGTAGGTGTTACATACCCTAAACCGCATCGGGTTTTGTTTTAGTAGTTCCGTGGTTTGCCCGCCGGGGCTGGCGTCTTCAAAGGTAATCGTCGTCCAGTACCGTAGTTCAGTCCTGGCGTTGTCTCTAGATCATACCCCTGTTTCTGCATGAGATATTTGGATTGAGGGCTATAGAGATACAGAGGCAGTCTTCCAGCATCTGACCCGAAGTCGACTTTTTCCATGGCGAGGGGATGCGGGTTGTTCGTCCGGTCGAAGATGATTGGGTGGTCCCCTCCCTCGATTATTCGGTAAGCGTCTTCTACTGGAGTAAGTTGGATAGCGATGCACACATTTGTCACCTGTGTATGTAGGTGAGTGCCTATACCGTGTTCTATAGCATACATTGTACATAGCTTATTGAGCTCGGTGTAGTTCAAAGATAACCCTTTATTGATGAAGTAAGGTATCTTTTCTAGAGGGATTACATCATCTGCGGAGGGAGCGTCAGTGTGGGCAGCCACATACTTGGCTAGCTCTGGTTCCTCTTCGGCTACCCCCTGTGTGAATAAAGATTGAGAGGGCATCCTAGTCAGCTTGATCTTCAGAGGTTCAACTGACGGAGCGGAGCGTGGGGTTGTTGGTAGACTAGCAACCCCCAGTCCGGCACTTGATGTGGAGCGAGGGGTGGCTGGTTCGCTTGAAGTGTCAGACCTCGCATCGGGGTGACGACCTTTCTTAGGCAGGCGTATCGTCAGAGGTCCTTCGGAGGGATTGAGCTTCTCTGTTTGGGATTGATCGACTCTCGGCAATCTGATGGTAAGTGGCCCTATTGTGGGTCTCAGTACCTGGCCGGACCTTGGCAGCCGAATTCTCAACTGCTCTTTCTGTGCCGAAAGGCTGATCGCGTCCTTACGCAGCGTGGCCGTAAGGGGTACAAAATTGCCTGGTTTGCGAGCCTGGAGGTGGATTGTCAGAGGTTCTGCTGATCTCGGGGTTGCTTCAACCTCAGTTTGTTTATTTCCTCCTTCAAGGTGCCTCTTTGACTTTTCGTATAGGCAGGAGTCCGAGTAATAAGATTTGACCCCTTTGAAGGGATCGATGTCAGTAAATTCTGTCCTCACGAAGCCGTGCTTGTCGACATATTTGAAGCATTGGTATAGCGTGGAAGGCACGATCATGTAATCGTGAATCCAAGGGCGCCCCAAAAGGATGTTGTATGAAGTGTCGGCATCTATGACGTAGCAAGTGACTTCTGATTGGAGATCGCCAATCTGACATTTTAGACGGATCTTCCCGATTGGGTAGCTCCTGCCCGAATTGAACCCGCTGATGGCGGTG
Organism: Iris pallida; assembly: GCA_029216955.1. Lineage (NCBI taxonomy): Eukaryota > Viridiplantae > Streptophyta > Magnoliopsida > Asparagales > Iridaceae > Iris > Iris pallida. Next base: position 87,424 of record JANAVB010022750.1, on the reverse strand, counting down.
TTTGTAGGGGTCAGGCGATGCATCGGGATGCGAAGATGATGCAGTAATCCTTTTGGAATGATGCTTATGGAAGACCCGGGGTAAATGTACATCTTGTCCACCTTTATGTCGTCGATGTAGCCAGTGTAGTATAATGGGCAATTGTGTAGATTAGTCTTGATGAGCATGTCTTGTGGAGTGAAGACGATGTTGGGTATTGCTCCCGTACAGGCGCTGTCTTGGAGGACTGCAGGCTAATTTTCTCCCGTGAGGTTGACCTGAGCTAGGTACGCGTCGGCATTTTGAAGTGCATCGCTCAAAGCTGTGCGGACATCCTTCGAGGGCCTCAGGAGTTCATATAAGGATAATTTGGCCGGTGTATTGGCCAATTGCGCCAAGATGTCGAAGTTGTAGGGCCTCTCCAGCCCCTGAGATGTTTTCTTTCGGAGGGATTTGTCGAAGCGAGTCTCCTTCGGCCTAGGCTTGTCGGTCGTCGAAGGCTGAGCCGGTCCCGGAGCATCCGTGGTAATGGGCGGATGATCATCAGTCGAGTTTTCAGCCACAGGTTGAGATTGTGCTCCGGATCGAGTAACAACGGCCGTGACTTCCTCTTCATCTGCTGAAGTGGTGCGGCAGGATCTGACTTTTCTACTTTTCTTTTTAGAAGATGGAGTGGACTGAGTTACCTCATGGACTAGGTCCGGATGGACCAACATGATTTCCCCTCGTGATGTGGTGAGGGGTACTAGACCTGCAGCTTGAGCAGGCGGGAGATTAGCAATCTCCATCGTTGCCAGAGGAATGGGTATAACCCCGTCCTAGGTCTCTTTTGGAGGGAAGCTGTCGAATTGTACGGACACCATGTTGGCTGCCACGGTTACCTCCTCGAAATCGATGGCCAGAGCGTTCAAATCGATGAGGTTCTGGATATATCGTTTCAGTTGGTAGCAGTCGTACGTAGCATGGTGGACGTAGCGGTGGTAATGGCAGAACTTTGGGTTCTCCAGATCAGCCGACCGAGGCTCCCGTCTTGGTGGAGGAAGCTGAATCCTATCTCCTTGTATGAGCATGTCCAAGATAGGCTTGACGTGACCGTCTTCAAAAGAGTAAGTGATTTGAGGCCATTGTTTGTCCGCAGGTTGCGACTCAGGCTTCTGGGCTGTATCGGCCACCATAGCCTGCTTGCCTCTGTTGTCCCGGTTGTTGGAGGGACTACCCCCATTGTTGTTGGTGGTGCTGGGACGCTTGCTCTTGTTCTCTCCCTCTGAGATATGTAATCCCAGTTGGCGAGCCTTCTTTAATCGTTCTTCGGCACTTGTTGGTGGTGCTGGGACGCTTGCTCTTGTTCTCTCCCTCTGAGATATGTAATCCCAGTTGGCGAGCCTTCTTTAATCGTTCTTCGGCACTTGTAGCACTAATGATAAAAGCCTTCCAGTCCTTGAATTGACTCTCGCCCATCCAGAGACTGATTGTTGGGAGTAGTCTCTTTTGGCAAATTTCGATCAAGGAGGAGTCCGGGTTGCCAGATGGTAACTTCATTGCGGTTTGATGGAACCGCTCAATGTAATTCTTCGTCAGCTCTTTCTCTCCTTGAATGACGTCCATGAGGGTAGACATCGTGACGTCCTGCCCTTCCTCATAGAACCTCTCTAAGAACAGGCGTTTGAAGCCAGCGAAGGAATGTATGCAATTGTTCGGCAGGTTGCGGTACCAATCGAAGGCGACTCCTTCCAATGCCCCAATGAATAACCATGTCAGGATAGCGTCATCATGGGGCAGATAGTCGGTAGTGACCTCGAAGTAAGTGATGTACCGACTTGCTGAGGTCTTGCCATCATAGGGGTTGATATTGAACGGCTTATATCTTGGTGGGAATGGAACATCCCTCCATTCAGCAGGATATGGTTGCCGTATTCTGAAGTCTTGAGAGTTTTCTCTGGCGTGGAACATGGCTCGGAGCTCTTGAACTTCTTTCCTTACTTCTCGGGTCTCATCTGTCGCAGTCGAAGCCGTTACTTTGGGAGGATTATTGCCCGGGTTCGGTACCGCCGAATTTGAATCTACGTTGATTGGGGGACCCGTGCTTGTCTGGCCAGGTGTCACCCCCTGCAGATTAGGAAGCGCCGCTTTGATCTCGTCTACAGACTTGACCAAGGCGTACAATATGGCCTCCAAAGTGTCGATGTGCTGGCGATCACCGGAACCGCCTTGATTGCTGTCTGTCATGAACACCGTCTTCACATGAGTGTTTGCCATTGATTGTAAAAGAACAGAACAATTATCGGAGGACTGAACTTAGACTCACAATACAAACTCGCTCGTACAAAGAAAGCCTAGGGACGAAAACCTAGGTACAGCAGACTAAGTACGATTGTTTATTTTTGATTCTGGGGGGTGACGATAGAGGCTCGGGAAAGCGACGGCCGCTCTGCCTTACTCCTTGGACGATCGGTATGCAGCCTTGGCTCGGGAAAGATCTGCTCGGCGTTGACGAAGAAAGGCTCTCCTTACTCTCCTCGGGTTGCTCTCCTGACTTCTCTCTCTCTGTGATTATCAAGAAAATGGGGAGCTCTCTCTGTGTAGATCTCTCTCTTCTTATTTTTTTATTCTTTTGTTGTCGACCTTTTTTACATGGGAATGATGCTGGCTATTTATAAGAGTGGGGTAGGATCATTAGGGTTTGCTGATGATAATCTGTTTGGAATGTCAGCGCTCCTTCATTCTATCTGGGCCCTTGATCCTGATCATAATGAATCTCGACCACTAATGCGGATAGCACCAAATCTTATGAGCAGTTAATGCTGACTGCTTTAAATCTTCGTGATTGATTATGCCAATATTTGATTGCTCGCCACGTGTCCTATTGGCTTGATGATGAATGATATGCCCTGATCTCGACAATTATGATGATGATGTCGAATATTCTCGTTGGGATTCTGTTGCATCTTCAGTGCCACGTTTTTTAATTGAAGATCCTGCCAGGGCCGCATAGGGTGACCAACACTTGAACCGCAGGGGGATACTCCTCGTGAGCCGCATGAGTCAATGCCTCATCGAGCCACAGGGGACGAACTTTCCATGAGCCGCATATGCATAATCTTTGCGAACCGCAGGGGACGATCTCTCCATGAGCCGCATATGCATAGTTTCTGTGGGCCGCATGAATTAGCGTGGTGTTGAGCCGCATAGACCGGGCTATGGGTGGACCGCATATGGCGGATTTTTGTTAATCATATTAGAATGATTCCTCAATGAGCCGCATGAAGCTGTTCTCTATCCGAGCCGTATGAGACTTTTGTCATGCGGCAATCTAGGATTTTTGTCAGATCGGGTCAGAGATTTTCTTCTTTTCCCGAAGAGTCTATCATTATGGCAGAGCCATTATGATACTTTATGTCAGAGACAGCCGTCGAGTCGTGTCAGAGCATTAAATGAGGCCATTACTCCAGTGGCCAACTGTGGGGGGGGTCACACGTGTCGTCAATTGAGCCGCATATTCCTGCTGAACCGCATTCATCCCCGAGCCGCATGAGTCTGAGGGTCTTCTTTTGTGCCGCATAGGGCAACTCCAGTATGAGCCGTATAGACTTGCTACCCAAAACCGCAAGGGCTATTTATGTCTTTATTCTAATATTTTCCATGCTTCTACAGGACCCCCTTCAAAGTTTTCAATTTGTAAAATTGAAACACTTTGAATAAGAAGCATGGCCCCATTCCTGCCGCATAGGATGTTCTGTTTACCTGAGCTTCCTGGCCGTATTAGCATCTCGGCCGCATAGATTCTTCTGGCCGCATAGGCTCTTCGCCACGCGCCCTGACCACGTGAGCAAATCTTCATTAATTGCCTTCGATTTGATTTGACGTCGCCTCTCTTTTTTTTTTTGGAAAGGATCCCAAGGGTCGGTTTTGCCTTGACCGAAGCGTTCTCGCCTTTATTTTTGGAGGCGGCGCGTAATCCGAGGCGTCTTTCTACTTTATGGATCGCCTATAAATATGAGTTTTTCAGCTCTTGGGGATTTCTTTACCTCCTTTCTTAGCTTGAATTCCCTGTTGCCAAATTCGCTCTTCGTTTTCCTTCTTCATCCATCGACCATGGCTCCCAAGAGATCTGCTGCATCGAAGGCCGCGAAGGGCAAGGCAGTTGCTGCTACGGCGACTGCGACGACGAATGTAGTCGCTCCTCCGTCGGCTGCTGTAGGCGCTGTCCATCCTGATGTTCACCCGCCCATCGCTGGTAAGGGGGTCACTCCGAAAAACCCTAACTGCTGCCATGGCTCTGTTGTATACTTTATGCACAAGCCACATATACGAGACATATCGATGTGACCGCATAAGCACTTCGCCCATTATGGCTGCATGAGCTTGTCACATTCGATCAGTGCCGCATGTGTGTTTTCGACTTGGGCCGCATAAGCGTTGCTCACTTTTGAACCGCATGAACTTGATGGTTTGTAGCCGCAGCAGTTTGTATGAGTCGGGCTTAGCCGCATGAATCTATAAACCCTTCTGAATCTGAGTTGTACGGACTTGGTTAATTTAGAGTCGCATGGGGCTATGACGCGCAGAGCCGCATGGACCTATCTGCTGATGAGCCGCATGAGGCTGTGGCGACCCGAGCCGCATAGACTCCAATAATCTTTCAAATGCTTCTGTTTTTTGTCTATCTTCTGACCTTGTTTCTTTTATCTTTTTCTAGTGAATCTGCCCGTGAATCCTGCGGGGGAACTTTTGGTAGGCTCGCGTCAGTTTGCCTCGGGCGTTCATCGGGATGACTTAGTTCGTCAAATGTCCGAACAGCTACTTGTTGATGAACCTTTGGAACGACTAAATGCCATCAGGGTTCAATCCTTTCAGTTCCTTGTTGATATGATAAGCTCTGGTCAGTCTGACGGAAAGTATCTGAAATCGGTCTTCCTCTTTGGGGATGCGTTGGTTGTAGAAAACTCCCGAGTGTTGGATGTTTCGGAGAGTTGGGATTTTGACCTGGACGGGATGCCGATTCACATCCCTATTATGAAGCGCCATTTCCCTTTTGAGTGGTTCAATATGATCGTTCTGGATAGGCAGATGCCGGACACCCTCACTCCAACCAGACCGGGGATGCTTGTTGGTAATATCCGTTATAACAGAGCCACTGGGTCAGTGCGCGCAGTCAAAGATCCAGCCAGTCGGTCCGTGATGGGGTTAGTTCCAGGTACCTTCATCAATACCCCTGGTCCTAACTTTTCATTCTTCCAGGCTGATACCTTCCTGAGTCAGCTTGCTCGCAAAGGGTCCTATCCTATTGGTAGGTTGGTCCTGCCGAGCTGGGTACACCCCATTCCTCCGTGGGCTAATCTATCCTCATGGATCCTACGAAAGTATGAAAAGTTTTTTGCGGGGAGTCAACCTTTATGAAGCTATACGGGGTACCAGCCACGGGTTGCCCGTTAATAAGCCACTGTTCATGGCCCTTTTGGAGATGTACAATCATCGAACGGGGACTTTTTTTACCCCTGTTGGAGAATTAGGGCTCGCTCTTCACGAGATGTATGCTGTCTCCAAGCTCCCCTGGGGGGATGAACCCTTCGAAGTGTATATGCCGACGAATGAGGAGCTCCAAGATTTGGATCAGCGATTCCCCGGTTTCGTCACCGGGTATCAAGAATTATTATGCCATCATAGCACCTGTCACCGGACGACTATCCAGAAACATGATAGCTCGGAGGGGGACTCTCCCCATACTAAATCTTGGGTTGCATACCTTTTCAAATTTAGCGCGGCTGGCCGAGTTACTTCCCGAGATCGTTTAACTCCTAAAGAAGTGGAGGTCTTGATGTCGACTGCCCGGAGGTCGAAGTCTCAAAGTGACAGGTTCGGGAGCCAGATTTACTCCTTTAGCTACTTTCGTTATGGCACTCGACGGTTGTCCGATAAGGCACTCTTGGCCGGATTTTTAATGGTGTGGCTGCGCAATTGCGTGGTCTCAGGAGGGGCAGGATCTATTGAGAGGATCAGTCGCCACTTCATTCTTCCTGCCGTGAAGTTGGCCTTTGGGGTCAGGCTGGCCCTCCTTCCTGCCATGGTGTGCAGTATTCAACATGGTCTTCGCGCCTTCTCGTCCAAGGTCATTGCTCGTGACGTGGCAATAGATTTTGAACGTGTAGAATTGCCTTACCATTACTTGCTGCATTATCAATCCTTGATGAGACCCGGGACAGGAGATGGCGTTACAGGTGATGACGCGTTTCTTTTCAAGTATCACCACCAGCCTTGGGAATGTAGTACCATGCCGGCGTGTCGGAGGATGCTGGCGAGGGTAGATGGGTACAATTTCTTCGTATCCGTTCCTCGTTTCACTGATCAAGAGGTGAGGAGTGTTTATGTTGATGGGGTCGGACCTCCTCATTTCTTGCCTGAAAAGATGCGTTTCTGGCTGCGCAACATTCGCCCGGCGCATCTAGTTTACCGGAATCGCGCCACTGTGTATTTGGAGCCCTACTTGCCTAGTAGGTTTGCCCGTCAATTTGGGTATAGTCAGCTATTCCTCGGGCGCCCCAGTTCTTACCTGGGATTTGAAGGTAGCATTCTTGATGGTATCAGAGCATGGAGCTACTATGACACCTGTCATACTCGGACTAGCTTCTTGGTCCCTGCCGCAAATGTGACAGATGAAATCCTGCATATGTCAGCCCTGTATCATGTCACGACGAATCCTCCTCCCCTCGATTTTGACTTGAGGACTAGCTTCATTGTGGGCACTCGCCTAGCGGAGAAGGTTATGACGTCGAGAGCAAAGAAGAAAAGGACGAATAGGGTTCCCTCGCCCGATTCCGAATCCTTTGACACAATTGAGGAAAATAATGAACGGGACGGCGAAGACTCCTTTTCTTCGGGTGATGGGATAATGGCGGGTCAGCCTCCCGTTGTGGCGGCTGAGATGGCGACGGAACAACCGTCGGCCATATTTGACGAAGCAGTGGACCCGTTACCGTCTACGTCGGAGGAGGTACGGGTAGATCTATCGCCCGCCATCCCTGGTCCTTCGCGTAAGCGAGGCAGGCATGAGCCTACCGGCGGAGAAGTAACTTTTTCTGTAAAGAGAGCGGCTGTCGGTCCCCGTAGGCTGCTTATTACGGAGAAGGGTGAGGGTGTAGACGATGTTCCGGAGGTAAGTCCAAGTCGGAGTTCTATCTTTATTGTAGCTTTCTTTCCTCTCGGGGATACGACTTGGTCATTTTTTCTTTGTAGGTGTCTGACGAACCAGGCTCTCCTGAACCATCTGCTGCTTCAGTAGTTGATCCGGCCCTTGCCGTTTTGATTAGCGACATGTGTGCCGCGGTCCTCTCTGCGGGGGCTCTCTCAGCGGCGACTAAGGACTCCCAAGCTGCTGAGGCCCCAGCCCAGGGTGACGAGATTTCTGAATTTCAACGAGATGATGCCATCCTCGGTGCATCCCCTCCCGAGGATGCAAGGGCAGATGAGTCTTTTATTCCTGACTCGGAGGCTGTTGGTGAAGAGGTTGTGATGGCTGTAGGCGAACCTCAGCCTCCACATTCCTCCACTGGTAAGCTGAGCCACATATTGACCACCGAGGGGGCTTATTTGCTCTATCAACGTATCCTTCGGGTCAAGTCGATTTATGGTTGCCTTGGCCCTGCAGGTCCTGACCCTTTACCTCCTGCCACGGATGTCTTCGGGGAAGGCCCGGTCTGCCGTGATCTGACGAAAGGAGCATTTCCTCTCCTTCGTCATCGCATGTTGAGGGACATCCCGCCAGCTCTGGGCAGATGGGGATGGAGTTGGTGCTGGCCCCGTCCTCGTCTTCGGCTGCTTATACGGCACCGGAGATCGACTTCTCGACTCTGCCGAGCATCCAAATTCTGCGGGCCGCTGAAGAGGAATTGACCGATGTTCAAGCGTCTTTCCGTGCGGAGTTGGTTTCTCTTGTGGCAGGAGCGGCAGATTCCGTCGCGTCTTCTTCCGTGCTACCAGCCACACTCCCGCTGACACCGGTTTCCTCGGAGGCTCTGGACGAGGTGACGCAGGATGTGGTTGACAGCTTTTATCGCCACTTAGGGAGGGGTATAAACGCTGCCGTGGAACGGGGGGTCCCTTTTTCTCTGTCTCTACGGGGAGCTCGGGGCCAAATTGTCACTCTGAAGGGTCTTCCTGGCGGGCTGGGGTTAGCAGCGTTCCTGGAGCCTAAGCTGAAAGAGGCTGACCAGCTTGTGACCCAACTGCTGGCAGTACGGCAGGCTGGTTTGCCTGTTGCGATCGAACGAGAGCGGGGCTTCCTGGTTGCTGCTCGGGATAGGATCAAGCTCGCTCGAGAAACTGTCGGGCCAGCTGTGCAGGGGGATCTTGACAAGTTCTCCGTCTCCTATGACCGACTGGGTCGTCGGAGTCAGGCTTGTAGGGCCCGGAAAGAATCTGCCTCTCGTGGAATAGCTGACACGAAGGAGCGGATTCTCGCACTCCAGAAGGAGTTGGCCTTCTTAGAGTCAGAGCGGGAGGCTGCTCATGCAGAACAGGAGTCGATTGCTCGGGAGGTCGAGAGGGTTTCCCAATCTTCTGTCAACCTGGAGTGGGCCTTCAAGAAGTTTTAGGACAACTGGCAAGCCCATGCTCATCTGGAGGATGCGGCGGTGCTGAACCAGGAGGCGGAGCGTCGAGCCAAACAGAGGCTTGAGCGGTCGGTTGCCTTGATAAAGGACCGTCTTATGGCGTTATGTGCTCCAGAGCAGTGATCCGTCCTCTGTCTTCTTTTTTTTTTTTTTTTTGTAAGGGATGTGATCCCTGCTGATGTAGCCTTTTGATTTTTGAATAAATGAGCATGTTTCAACTCATCTTTTCTTTCTTGTATCGGTGTTCATGGAATCGGACTTACTGGGGGATTATTTGTGGACCTGTTACCCTAGGCATACCTTGGTTTTAGGTACGGATAACAAGTTTGATCAGGATGTTCGGGACAGCCACGACAAAATGGTCATGGATGTTCTCGGTACTGGGGAAAGGAATGCCGTAGAGTAGCTGGGTTCCGGGGGCATGGTAAGATGGTGGATTTATGCTAAGAAGCTTAGCAAGGGATATTTGTGGACCTATTATCCTTGGCGTACCCTGGTTCAGGATACGGATAATGGGATGAAAGGAAACTAATCACATTTATTCAGAGGTTATGATGACATGGCAAACGTGAAGGTTTTATCGTGAAATCTTCCTGCTCAGCGGTAATGAGAACATGGCAGGAGAGACTTTACGGAAGCTCTTTGTGGTCAACAGAGGACATTTGTGGTCAACAGAGGACATTTGTGGTCAACAGAGGACATTTTGTGGTCAACAGGGGACATTTTGTGGTCAACAGAGGACATTTGTGGACCTATTATCCTTGTCGCACTCCGGTTGTGGGTACAGATAATAGGTTGAAAGGGAACCAACATACTTGCTCATAGGTAATGTGGACATAGCAAATATGGTGATTTCTTCGACGGAGCCTTCCCACTCAGAGGTAATGAGGACATGGCAGGAGTGGGCTCAATGAAGAAGGGGTGCATAGAACTACTCAGAGGTAGGAGGACATAGAAGTTCTATGCGAGGGGGCGGTTTGTTTTTGGTGGAAGTGAAAACGATTCAGAGGTAATGAGGACATGGTCGTTTCGGAAATTAGTGGATCGATTACCCTTTTTGTGCACTGGGAGCGCGGGTAGTGGATCATGAGGGAGGATCTCTTTCAGGAAGAAAGTTCAGAGGTATGATTATACGTGACTTACTATCTGAGAGAGTGACCGGAATGTAAGTACACAATTTGGATTTTCTAGAATATTGAGGAGATGAGAGTTCAGTGGCACCAGCGGGTGCATGGCTCGGTAATCTGAAATGTTGTGGATGTGGGTTCAGTGGTATCAATGGATACATGACTCGATAATTTGGAAAATGGTGGGTGCGAGTTCAGGGGTACTAAGGGGGTACATGACTCGATAATTTGGAGAATGGTGGGTGCGAGTTCAGGGGTACTAAGAGGGTACATGACTCGATAATTTGGAGAATGTTGTGTGCGAGTTCAGGGGTACTAAGAGGGTACATGACTCGATAATTTGGAGAATGTTGTGTGCGAGTTCAGGGGTACTAAGAGGGTACATGACTCGATAATTTGGAGAATGTTGTCTAAGCATAGTATTTCTTCAGAAACTTGCCGTTGACGGGCAACATAAGCAAGTCCCCATTCTGCTTGGCGAGGCGGTAGGCGCCGTTGGAGAACACGGCCTCGATGACAAATGGACCTTCCCATTTTGGCTGGAACTTGCCTGCGGTCTTGTGAGTCATGACCATTGGTCTCCGGACTGCCAGAACGAGATCGCCCACTTGGAATATTCTGATTTTGACCTTCTTGTTGAAGGCTCCTGAGATACGTGCTTGGTATAGCTCGATCCTTTGCTGGGCTAGGAGGCGCTTTTCGTCTAAGGCCTCCAACTCTTGTAATCGGCGTCGATAGTTATCATCCGTTGTCAATTGATAAGTGAGGGCGACGCGGAGTGAGGGAATCTGAGTTTCCAGTGGGAGGACTGCCTCACTCCCGTATACTAAAGAGAATGGTGTATTCCCAGTAGCTGTTCGAACTGTGGTGCGATAAGCCCATAAGCATTCGCCGAGCTTCTCGTTCCAGTCGCGTTTGTTGGAGGAGACAAACTTCTTGAGGAGTTTGATGATTGTTTTATTGAATGCCTCTGCCAACCCGTTTGCTGCCGGGTTATATGGTGTCGAAGCGGCATTCTGAATGCGGTGTTTGTCGCAGAATTGATAGAATGTATGGCTTGCAAACTGCAGACCATTATCATGGATGATCCTCCGCGGTAGTCCGAAGCGGTAGATGACGTGATGCTTAAGGAAGCTGATCACGTTTGAAGTCTTAACTTCTGCGAGTGGGACGGCTTCCGCCCATTTGGAGAAGTAGTCGGTGATCGCAAGTATGAAGCGATGTCCTCGAGAGGAAGGTGGGGTGATTGGACCAATGATATCCATTCCCCATGCTTCGAATGGCCAGGATGCCACCGTTGGATGTAGAAACTCGGATGGTTGGTGAATGAAGTCCGCGTGGACTTGGCAAGCCTTGCATTTTCTGGCATAGTCTATTGCGTCTGCCACCATCGTGGGCCAGTAGTAGCCCATACGGCGAAGGCGGTCCTGTAGCTTAGGGCCAGGCTGATGGGCCCCACAGACACCGTCGTGAGCTTCTCGTACAGCTTCTTTGGCTTCTGCGTTTGACAAGCACCAGAGTAATAATCCGTCGTAGGATCGTCGGTACAGCATCTTTGTCTCTGTGTCGTAGAAGAATATGAGAGAACGCCGTCTGATGGAGGTGGCTTCCCTTGGATTCTCCGGGAGGATATCGTATACGACGAAGTCAATGAACGGCTGTCTCGAGTCTGGTGTTTGGTCGACTGTTTGGGCGGAATAGCTTGCCACGAATTGAATATTGTTCTTGGGACAGACCAGTTCGTAGCCTATCACCTCAACCGAGTGATGCGCTTGGTTCTGCACTGCTAAAGAAGCGGCAAGGCCTGCTAGGGCATCGGCTTCGATATTTTGAAGTCTGGGGACGTGTTCGATGAAGAATCCCTCGAATGAGGAGATAATGTTGATTACTATTTGGTGGTAGGGGATCATGTCTTCATGGCAGACTTCGTACGACCCCCGAATCTAATTGACGATTGATTGTGAATCGCCGTATGCTTCGAGATATTCTACACCCAGCTCCTTTGCGAGTTGGAGGCCAATGACCAAAGCGTTGTACTCGGCCACATTGTTAGAACAGGATTCCGTGAGAGAGTAGGCGCGATTGATCACTAGCCCGGTAGGAGAGATCAATACTACTCCGACCCCGACGACGATATTTCCCTTGGGTCTGGTTCTTGAAGCGCCATCGAAGAACATCCTCCATATGTTGTCGTGGGTGGTTGTATTAGAATCGGCGACCTCATCTGGGATTTCCTCGTATATTCTGGATGACCCCGATCCTGGATGGGCCGCCAAAAAGTCTGCCAGAGCTTGGCCTTTGACAGCCTTCTGTGGGACGAAGATCATATGATATGGGGATAGCAGTATTGCCCATGTAGCGAGGCGAGAGCTGAGCGCCCCTGGTTTAGTCATGAGGACCCTGAGGGGATTTACCCGTGAGATCACATGTATGGTTTGTCCTGTAACATAATGCCGCGTCTTTTGAATGGCGAATACCAAAGCGAGGCATTCTTTCTCCATGGCAGTGTATCGGTGTTCGGGCCCGACCATCATTCGGCTGAGGTAGTATATGGCCTGTTCGTGTCCTGCGTTGTTATTTTGTGCCAGCAGGGCACCGAGGGAGTGTTCTATTGCTCGTACATAGAGCAAGAATGGTTTTCCAGGGACCGGGGCCACCAGGACTGGAGGATTTGACAAATATTCTTTGATGTCGTCGAAAGCGCATTGGCATTCTTCATCCCATACGAATGAGACTCCCTTCTTCATGAGGTGTGTGAACGGCCGGCATCGTCCGGAGAGATTGGAAATGAACCTTCTGATATAGGCTAGCCTCCCTTGGAGGCCTCTAAGTTCGCGGAGATTTTTCGGGGGACCCATCTCCATTATTGCCTTGGTTTTCTCAGGGTCTACATGGATACCCCGTGCAGTGATGATGAAACCTAAGAACTTCCCGCTGGATACGCCCAAGAACGACTTTGTAGGGTTCATCTTCAGGTTGTGGGCTCGCATCAGGTCGAATACCGTTCTCAGATCTTGCAGATGATCCTCCTTACGGCGACTCTTGACAGCGATGTCGTCGACGTAGCATTCCACTGTTTTGCGCAAATGTTCTCTGAAAATGATACTCATAGCCCGCTGATATGTGGCACCAGCGTTCTTTAGACCGAATGGCATGACTGTGTAACAGTATGTGCCGATCGGTGTTCTAAATGATGTGTGCTTCTCATCGTCGGGGGACATCTTGATTTGATTGTATCCCGAGAATCCATCCATGAATGACATACGTTCGAAGCCGCATGTGTTATCAATCATGATGTCCGTGATCGGGAGGGGAAATTTGTCTTTCGTACATGCCTCATTTAGATTACGGAAGTCGATGCAGATTCGGATCTTCCCGTTCTTCTTAAGGACCGGGACTATATTGGCGACCCAGTCAGGGTGTTGCTCCTCACGGATGAAGTCGCTAGCTATCAGCTTGTTGACTTCGGCTTCGATCGCGTCCATGACGCCCGGGCGGAAGCGTCGTTGCTGCTGCTTGACTGGCTTTGCATCCGGCCGTATATTGAGCTTATGGAGAGCAATATCGGGATCTAATCCCGACATGTCTTCGTAACTCCATGCAAATACGTCAATGTATTCTCTGATGAGTTCTAGTAGTGATTCTCGTTCCTCGTATGTTAGGCTTTTACTGACGAAGATTGGCTTTGGAGAGGATTCGGTGCCGAGGTTGACCTGCATAACTTCATCCTCTGTAGGAGGTTCTCTTAGCTCGAACCGCTTTTCCCATTGTGCGTCTAACTGTTGGGCCCACGGCTCAAGCTCGAGGATTTCAGGAATGTCCTCGTCTTCTTCGTAAGCGTCGACAAATGCCATGTTGACTGATAGGACTTGTCTGAATATGTCCCCAATGCTTGTGTCTGAGTCGGAAGTTGGTTACCCGGTTGAGTGTAACTGCCAATCACATTCTTCATCTGAACTCTCTGGAGTCGTTGTGGGAGTTACATACCCTAGTCCACATCGAGTTTTGCTATAGTAGTCCCGTGGTTTACCAGACGGTACTGGGGGCTTCAAAGGTAGTCGTCGTCCGGTACCGTAATTCAAACCTGGTGTAGTTTCTAGATCATATCCTTGTTTCTGTATGAGGTATTTGGACTGGGGACTATAAAGGTATAGAGGCAATCTCCCGGTATCTGACCCAAGATCGACTTCTTTTATGGTGAAGGGGTACGGATCGTCTTTCCGTCCGAAGATAATAGGGTGGTCCCCTCCCTCGACTATTCGGTAAGCGTCTTCTGCCGGAGTAAGCTGGATTGTGGTATATACATTTGTCACTTGTGTGTGTAGGTGAGTGCCTATACCGTGGTCCATAGCATACATTGTACATAGCTTGTTGAGCTCGATGTAATTCAAAGATAGCCCTTTATTGATAAAATAAGGTATCTTCTCGAGAGGGATTACATCATCTGCGGAAGGGGTATCGGAGTGGGCAGCCACATACTTGGCTAATTCTGGTTCTTCTTCGGCCACCCCCTGTATAAATGAAGACTGAGAGAGCGACCTAGTCAGCTTGATCTTCAGAGGCTCGACCAGCGGAGCAGGTCGTGGAGTTGTTGGTAGACTAGCAACCCCCAGCTTGGTATCTGACGTAGGGCGAGGAGTGGCTGGTTCGCTGGAAGTGTCAGACCTCGCATCGGGGTGACGGCCCTTTTTAGGAAGACGTATCGTGAGCGGTCTGTCGGAGGGATTGAGTTTCTCCGCTTGGAGCTGACCGACTCTCGGTAGTCTGATAGTAAAAGGCCCTGGTGTGGGTCTCGACACTTGGCCAGACCTCGGCAGCCGAATTCTCATCTGCTCTTCTTGCGCCTATAGACTGATTGCGTCCTTACGCAGAGTAGCCGTAAGGGGTACAGAACTGCCCGGTTTGCGAGCCTGGAGGTGGATCGTCAGGGGTTCTTCTGATCTTGTGGTTGTCTTGGTGTGAGCTTGTACCTCCTCCTCGATCAGATGCTTTTTTGATTTTTCGTACAGACAGGAGTCTGAGTAATAAGATTCGACCCCCTTGAAGGGATCGATATCAGCAAACTCTGTCCTCACGAAGCCGTGCTTATCGACATATTGGAAGCACTGGTGTAGCGTGGAAGGCACGATCATGTAATCGTGTATCCAAGGCCGCCCCAGAAGGATATTGTAAGAAGTGTCGGCATCTATGACGTAGCAGGTGACTTCTGATTGGAGATCGCCAATCTGACATTTTAAGCGAATCTTCCCTATTGGATAGCTCCTGCCCGAATTGAAACCGCTAATGGCGGTGCTTGTAGGCATCAGGCGATGCATTGGAATGCGAAGATGATGTAGCAGACCCTTTGGCATGATGCTTATGGAGGACCCAGGATCAATGTGCATTCGGTCCACCTTTACGTCGCCGATGTATCCAGTGTAGTATAGCGGGCGATCATGCAGTTTAGTTTTGATGAGCATATCTTGCGGAGAGAAGACGATATTGGGCATTGCTCCCGTATACGCACTATCTTGGAGCTCTACAGGTTGGTTATCTCCTGTGAGGTTGACCTGAGCCAAGTATGCGTCGGTATTTTGGAGCGCCTCACTTAAAGCCGTACGGACATCCTTTTAGAGCCTGAGGAGTTCATATAAAGACAATTTGGCCGGGGTATTAGCTAATTGTGCTAAGATGTCGAAGTTGTAGGGCCTCTCCAGCCCCTGAGGTGTCTCCTTCCGGAGGGACTTGTCGAAGCAAGTCTCCTTCGGCCTAGGCTTGTCGGTCGTCGAAGGCTGAGCCGATCCCGGAGCATCATTGGTAGTGGGCAGATGATCATCAGTCACATTTTCGGTTACCGGTTGGGCTTGTGTTCCAGATCGAGTAGTGACGGCCGAGACTTCCTCTTCCGTCGAGGCAGTGCGGCAGGATCTGACTTTTTTACTTTTCCTTTTAGAAGGTGGAGAGGGCTGAGTTACCTCGTGGACTAGGTCCGGATGGACCTACATGATTTCCCCTCGTGATGTGGTGAGGGGTACTAGACCAGCGGCTTGATCGCGAGCAGGCGGCAGATTAGCAATCTTCATTGTTGCCAGAGGGATGGGTATAACCCCGTCCTGAGTCTCTGTTGGAGGAAAGCTGCCGAATTGTACGGACACTATGTTGGCTGCCACGGTTACCTTTTTGAAATCGATGGCCAGGGCGTTCGAATCGATGAGGTTTTGGATATACCGTTTCAGTTGGTAGCAGTCGTGTGTAGCATGGTGGACGTAGCGATGGTAATGGCAGAACTTTGGGTTCTCCAGATCAGCCGGCCGAGGCTCCCGTCTTGGTGGAGGGAGCTGAATCCTATCTCCTTGTATAAGCATGTCCAGGATAGGCTTGACGTGACCGTCTTCAAAGGAATAAGTGATTTGAGGCCATTGTTTGTCTGCCGGCTGTGGCTCGGGCTTCTGGGCTGTATCGGTCACCATAGCCTGCTTGCCTTTGTTGTCCCGGTTGTTGGAGGGGCTACCCCCATTGTCGTTGCTGGTGTTGGGATGCTTGCTCTTGTTCTCTCCCTCCGAGATATGCAACCCTAGTTGGCGAGCCTTCTTCAATCGTTCTTCAGCACTTGTAGCACTGATGATAAAAGCCTTCCAATCCATGAACTAACTTTCGCCCATCCAGAGACTAATTGTTGGAAGTAGTCTCTTTTGGCAAATTTCAATCAAAGAAGAGTCCGAGTTGCCAGATGGTAACTTCATTGCAGTTTGACGAAACCGCTCAATGTAATTTCTCGTCAGTTCTTTCTCTCCTTGAACGACGTCCATGAGGGTAGACATCGTGACGTCCTGCCCTACCTCATAGAACCTCTCCAAGAACAAGCGCTTGAAGCCAGCGAAGGAGTGGATGCAATTATCTGGCAGGTTGCGGTACCAATCGAAGGCGACTCCTTCCAGTGCCCCAATGAATAACCGTGTGAGGATGGCGTCATCATGGGGCAGATGGTCGGTAGTGACCTCAAAGTAAGTGATTTACCGGCTTGCTAAAGTCTTACCATCATATGGGTTGATATTGAACGGCTTATATCTTGGGGGAAAGGGCACATCCCTCCATTCAGCAGGGTATGGTTGCCGTATTCTGAGGTCTTGAGAATTTTCTCGGGCGTGGAACATCGCTCGAAGCTCCTGAACCTCTCTCCTTACTTCTCGGGCCTCATCTGTCGCGGTAGGGGCCGTTATCTCGGGAGCATTATTGCCCGGGTTTGGTGCCGCTGAATTTGAATCTATGTTGTTCGCGGGACCCGTGCTTGTCTGACCAGGTGTCACTCCCTGCAGAGTAGGAAGCGCTGCTTTGATGTCGTCTACAGACTTGACCAAGGCGTGCAGTATGGCCTCCAAAGTGTCGATACGTTGGCGATCGCCGGAACCACCTTGGCTGTTGTCCGTCATGAATACCGTCCTCACGTGAGGAGTGACAGAAGGAGAGGTGGCGGACATGCCCTCCGAGTCATACTCATGCATCGAGAAATCGTCAGGATATGTGGGGATGTTCTCTTCAGGTTCAGACTCGAAAGGAACAGTACCCCCAGCTTCAGAGCTTGCTTCGTTTAGGACGTCCTCGGGGACGTCGATATCTGTTGTATCCGTCGGAGGATTTGCTTCCTCCAGTCCGTCTTCTTGGAATGTCGGGTTGTCGTGGAGGTTTGGAGGAGTGCTACCCCCAGTTCTGACGACCCCCAATGACGTAGACGACGAACTTCCTACTGCAGCAGTTTTCGTCTTTGAAGGGTGTGTTGGAATACTCCAGTAGAGGATAATCCTTTAGATGACGGCTTCTTAGCTGCAATAGTTGACACTTTTGGGCTGGAGATGCTTGTCTTCTTTCCTCTCCCTTCAACGGGGACATTCCGTGCGGAATTGCAGGAGGCAACGGGAGGTGCCTCATCTTCCGAGCTCGGATGTTGTAATCTTTGGAAGACGGATGGCCGGTCTTCCGTTACTGCCGTGTTGTTGCAACAGCAGTTGACGATAATCTGGGTGCAGTGACATCCCTGTGAGGACTTTCTGCACGCTGAGGCTCCTTCTCTTTCCTTGCATTTGTGGAGGATAGCTTCACGCAGGTCAGAGGAACCACTTTGTCCGTTTGCCGTCGGGGGCTGGACTCGAGTGGTTTTATACAACTTCCCGTCAGAGGCCCGCGTGATACTCAGCGGGACGCCCCGATAGTCAGAGGTTGGGGCAGCTGTCTGGACTTGATGAGCCCGCACTGCCCTAGACTTTTTCTTTTTAGCACTTGTGGGTGCGTAATAGGAAGAGTCCACATTAGGTATCACAGAGTCTGGATTTTCATCCAGAAAGTGATCAGAGTTAGGACCGCATGAGAGTCGGTCGAAAACTGATCGAGAGAAGTGTGGTAGAGACGCTATGCGGCTAGCGTTGGGTGCCGTGCAGGCTATCTGCATGCGACTGTCTTCTGTTGTGGGACGAGTTCTTATGCGGTTAGGAGTCACGGCCGTGCAGGCTATCCGCATGCGGTTGGCATCTGTGGCCGCATGGGTTTTCTGCAAGCGGTTGACTTTACTAGCCGCATGAATCTCATCCATGCGGTTGGGAACTGTAGCTGCATAAGTTATACGGCTGACAGAAGTGGCCGCATGAGTTTTCTTCATGTGTTTGACGGTCGTGGCCGCATGGATATTCTTTCTGCGGCTAATACCCCTCTGCGGTTCAGGTTGAGCAGAGACCCTCTTTGCCCCTGCAAGTCCAGCATCATAGTGTTTTCTTCTGCCGGACTTGGGGACAGCAGAGGTGTCTGCGATCTGAAGTGGGGCCGCAGGAGAGTCTTTCTTGCCGTCTTGAGCGACCGAGGGTATCCCATCGAGGGCTTGGGGAGGAGCAAATGACTTTGGCCTCCACTCTTTGCGAGCCTTCGTGGAGCGGGTGCATTTCTGGACCGGGCCAGCGCTGCCTTCAGAGAGCATCTCTTCGAACGCCTGTTGGTCGAAGCGGACGACCATCTTCTGTTGTGTGGAGCCAAGTTTGGCTGCATCCGATTGCGTCACCAACTCCTCAGCCGTGGAAAAGTTAGTCCCCAGCAGAGTCGCCATCGTGTTTGCCATTGATTGTAAAAGAACAGAACAATTATCGGAGGACTGAACTTAGACTCACAATACAAACTCGCTCGTACAAAGAAAGCCTAGGGACGAAAACCTAGGTACAGCAGACTAAGTACGATTGTTTATTTTTGATTCTGGGGGGTGACGATAGAGGCTCGGGTAAGCGACGGCCGCTCTGCCTTACTTCTTGGACGATCGGTATGCAGCCTTGGCTCGGGGAAGATCTGCTCGGCGTTGACGAAGAAAGGCTCTCCTTACTCTCCTCGGGTTGCTCTCCTGAGTTCTCTCTCTCTGTGATAATCAAGAAAAGGGGGAGCTCTCTCTGTGTAGATCTCTCTCTTCTTATTTTTTTATTCTTTTGTTGCCGACCTTTTTTACATGGGAATGATGCTGGCTATTTATAAGAGTGGGGTAGGATCATTAGGGTTTGCTGATGATTATCTGTTTGGAATGTCGGTGCTCCTTCATTCTATCTGGGCCCTTGATCCTGATCATAATGAATCTCGACCACTAATGCGGATAGCACCAAATCTTATGAGCAGTTAATGCTGACTGCTTTAAATCTTCGTGATTGATTATGCCAATATTTGATTGCTCGCCACGTGCCCTATTGGCTTGATGATGAATGATATGCCCTGATCTCGGCAATTATGATGATGATGTCGAATATTCTCGTTGGGATTCTGTTGCATCTTCAGTGCCACGTTTTTTAATTGAAGATCCTGCCAGGGCCGCATAGGGTGACCAACACTTGAACCGCAGGGGGATACTCCTCGTGAGCCGCATGAGTCAATGCCTCATCGAGCCGCAGGGGACGAACTTTCCATGAGCCGCATATGCATAATCTTTGCGAGCCGCAGGGGACGATCTCTCCATGAGCCGCATATGCATAGTTTCTGTGGGCCGCATGAATTAGCGTGGTGTTGAGCCGCATAGACCGGGCTATGGGTGGACCGCATATGGCAGATTTTTGTTAATCATATTAGAATGATTCCTCAATGAGCCGCATGAAGCTGTTCTCTATCCGAGCCGCATGAGACTTTTGCCACGCGGCAATCTAGGATTTTTGTCAGATCGGGTCAGAGATTTTCTTCTTTTCCCGAAGAGTCTGTCATTATGGCAGAGCCATTATGATACTTTATGTCAGAGACAGCCGTCGAGTCGTGTTAGAGCATTAAATGAGGCCATTACTCCAGTGGCCAATTGTGGGGGGGGTCACACGTGTCATCAATTGAGCCACATATTCCTGCTGAACCGTATTCATCCCCGAGCCGCATGAGTCTGAGGGTCTTTGTCACGACCCGCACCCTAGAGTAAGGGCACGAGAAGTGGGTACGTCCAGCCTATGCCGCAGTATCGGCGGTAGAACGCTGTCCTAGGTCACAACATCTTGCAATATATAATACCAGGCAGTTTATACTCAATCACAACTAAGGAAGATAAGTACAATATGATATAGAACTCAAAAGTGAAGTACAGATAATCAGAAGAGCCTAGTGTCTAAGATAACATCTCAGAAAATATCCCAAGTACAAGTCTCAACTACAGAATATGAAAGAATATATACATCTCAAGACAACAACTGGAAACCAAAAACAATGCTGAAAAGAAAGATAAAGCCTAGCTGACTAGCCTAGACTATGGGAGTAACATCCTGAACTGCAGCTGGGTCCTCCAGAGGAGCCAGGTCACAGGTGTCGTCTAAGCCTGCTCCGTAATAGGTGGTGTAAAGGGCCTCATCCTCATCCTCTGTAATATTTTCAACAGGTCCAGTCAGGACAGGAGCGAGCACAGTACATCTCATGCAGTTCATATCAAGGCAGGAAATATAAAGCAGGCAATAGAGTAAGATACATAAAACGCTGTAAGAAGATGTACATGAAACAGGAGAGATATTTGATAACTGGAAATATATACATGATAAGTAAGAACAGTAAGTGACTAGTGATTTAGAGTACTAGATGGCATGTAATTGGCTTAGGTTGAACATGATGTACATGAGTGAACATGTGGGACATCAGCCCATAAGACTGATGCGAACATGATAAAACATGAAAAGTAACAGAGTGAACATGATGGGTAAATCACATGACCATTTATACTCACCCCTACCCACAATCAATACACAAGGATCTATTCAAGTTACGTTACGTACATGATGTTTTGGTTATACAGGAAACACATGAGGAAACATGAGCGTACATGAAAGAACATGAAAGTACATGAACATACATGTAAGAACATGAGAGAACATGAGTGTACATGAATAACGCAGAAGCGAAGAATACATGATGTACATGAAACACATGTCATAAAGTATCCGATGCTCCCACTAAGGGGGATAACATCCCAAGAAGAGATCCATATAGTACCAATCCGTGATGATAACGTGACAGCATCAAGTAACAGTAATCTAGAGCGAGAATATAAATCATGACAAGTATGAAACGATCAGAGAATGTACTCGCCTGTATCTGAATGTCCAATATAAAAAGTACTGCCCGAGGAGTGGTGTCTGGCTCCTAATCAGAGCAACACAAGTCACAACAAGTCCAAAATAGTAAAATGAGATCCTACTATGCATTCTACATGATTCTAAGTCAATCTAGACCAAAGTCAACTCTTGGTCAACTCTGGTCAACTACACTAGTCAAACTAGGTCAACTAGGTCAAGACTGACCCTAACAAGTCTAATAAGTCTCACTAGGCCTAACCAAGCCTAGTCTAGCAATCACACACTAATCACAAGGCTATACAAGCCAAACACAAGCCATCACATTCAATATTATTCATAAGAGAAAGGAAGTTAACATGTAGAGCTATGTGTGTGTGTGAACATGGAGGTGCACAACAAACAAGGAAATCAAATGCTAACTATAAGTTACACTATCATGGCACAAGCTAACAAGTATACCTTTACTTATCATGGCAATCATTTAGAGGAGGCTACAAGGCATGGTTGTCCACATATGAAATCTGAAATTAACTGGTATTTCAATTTAAGGGGTTATGGTTGCATTACATCTATGCATTCATATATAGACATATACATATATATAGGTTATACATAGATGTATAGGTTATATACACATATATATATCTATATACATATATATATATATATATATATATATATATATATAGATAGACACATAGAGAGGGGATTAAAGGGGGGAAACATGTTGTGTAGGAGAGTGAGTGAGGAAAGGAAAGTGTGTAGGTATGTAAACTAATCAACTAAACAGTGTGTGTGAAGGTGTAAAGAGGGCTGTGTATGAGTGTACAGGCAATGTATGTGGGTGTGTGTGAGGATTGATAGGTGTGTATATACATAGTAACTCAGTTTCAAAGTGAACTCAGGTATTTAAATGTGTGTGAGGCCAAAGTGTGTGTGTGTGTGTGTAGAAACTGAGAAAACAGTGGATAAGTGAGTGAGTGAAAGTCAGGGAAATGTAGATAGGTAGGGAAGGAGAGGAACAAAGTTATTCACATTTAAACTCAACTTTCAGTCCAGTTTTTACCCATAGAACTCATATAACCAACAACCACAAACAGTTAAAACTCAGTTTTTTAAAACATTGAAATAGATTCTCAGGTTCATCAAGTTAAAGGGTGTGTGGGAATAATATATTCTCAGTTTTACATCACAGGTAATCTCAGTTAACATATCAAGATCTCAGTTAACATTCAACCTAGTTTTAAACATAGGAATCTCAGATTTTCCCAATGGAATCTCAGTTTAAACCTATTATCACATCTCAGGTTTTACCCTTTCAGTTTTCAGGTTATTCAAGAAATCAACTCACATGTGATGTGTATACATGTACAGGTGATAGGAATATGCATAACATGTCTCAGGTATTTGAAATGACAGTACAACATATACCAGTTTCCAATCTCAGGTTTTGTTAAACATTCTCAGAATTTATAATTGCTAACTCAGTTGAAGAAGAAAGGAAATCAATTCTCAGTTTTCACTCATATACAAGTTGATTTTCAGTTTTAATACACATGAACAAATCTCAGTTTTAATTATAAAATCAATTCTCTGATTTCCATTCCATCCATTCTCAGGATTTTGAATGAACTCAGGTTCCATTACCAAATTCAGTCTAAATAAAACAATCAAACCTATTACTCACATACTCAGGTTCAATTCATTCCTTCTTCTCAGTTAGCCTATTTCAGTTTTAAAGTTGGCATGAAAGGTATTAACATATCCTGAACTCTAGTTTCAGGACTTTGAAAACAGGATTCAACCCCTCATTCGAAATCCAAAACTAGAACTCAAACCTAACCAATACATGAAACACAACTGGAAACCTATCAAATTCCCCAGGTAATGTATTAACTCATTATTAACATTTAATTAACAAATTAAGATATCATTTGAATTGTGAAACTGAAAGAATAACATGGTATCAGCAATTTATGAAAACCCAAACCAAAACCGAAATTCAAACAACAAAATCGAAATTAACGGTTGGTAAACCATTGGCTACAAGTGCACATGTCTCACAGTGTGTGTCGTGTCCCCAATGTGCGACACGACGTGTCCAATCACAAGAAGTGCAAAAATCAGTGCACAACAGACACTGAAATCGGGTGCAGCCTCGTGCACGCGTGTGGACAAGTCTAGGGACTTGTGTGTCCAACCAAAAGTGTCGTGTTCGTGTAAGCAGCTAGGTGGGGTGTCAGGGTAGGTGTCTAGGTGCCTGAGTCATGTCCACGAAGTGTCGTGTCCACGCGCGAAGCGCGTATCAGTAGGGGTAAATTCGTGCGCACAGTACAATGCAAAAACAGTACAGGCTAGATTTCTACGTGCACACACATCGAGGTCGCATGAAACTTCATGGACATGGTGTCAGTGGGTGCCCCCAACTGTCCACGAAGTTTCATGGCACAACGTGCCGTGTCGTGTCGTGTCCTGTGTCAACCCCGAGCAGCAGGGGAAAACTGTGGCAGCGCGCGACCGTGTGCACGCGTGTGTCCAAGCCATCAAAATGACACAAATCGACACGAAAACTATGACACAAGGTCAGGAACCTATAAACAAGATCAAAATTAAACTTCCTATTCAAACACAAAGAAATAAATCGATCGAAATGCCCTTTGAGGCATTTCGTCGAACACAGTGCCATTGGCACTGATACGTGTCCAGAAAGGACACAAAACCTCCGACACCAAGCTCGAAACTAATCCAAACCCTAGGGGGACCCTGAGGGCTTCCTATTCATGGAGACAAATCGAAATTTCATTAAGGAATGAGGAAGTTACCTATTCTTGAAATCTCAAGAAAAACCCCTTCTCTAGAGCTTTTCTCCTTGATGTCCCAATCCAACAAATCCTCAACAAATTGAGATGAAACTTCAATGACAGCAAGAATAGAGGTATTAGAAGTGTTTGCAACTGGTTTGAGGATTTTAGGAATTAAAATGGAATTATGGTGAATTTACTAGAGCAAGAACTCACCTCTTTCTTCTTGGATTCAAATTTTCTAAGGAGGGAGGCTAGCCCTAAGTTTGAGAGGGGTTTTATAGTGGGGGAAAGGATAGGATGGCTGTCATTAGATTAGGGTTAGGGTTTAGGATGAGGGGCTATGGTTCCTCCAATAATTTCTAGCTAAATCAATGGTTCACAATTAAAGTAGCATCCTTTAACTTTTAGTCCAAAATATCTTTCTACAAAATATCTAGATATTTCACTAATGTCATTACTTTAATGAAACCCTCTAACTTAGTCTCTAGGATCATGATTAACAATCTAGATTAGGCTAACTTCAAGGTCAAGACTCAACAATTTAACTAACACATACTTAATCAATATAATTCACAAAATCACAAAAGTGTCAAAATGACTAAAATACCCCTAGGCTTAAAAGATGAAATTTGAAATCCTAAACACATGATTAGGTCTCATTGGTCATGATTAGTCTTCTAGGTCATGCATGACTAATGTTACACTAGCAAAACACCAATTCACATTTCACTCAATTAAATAGTTTTAAAACAATTAAAAATCACCAAAAATCATATCATGACTAAAATAAATATTTTAATGATTTAAAATGCAAAATTTCAAATTTACCCTTATTTTGGAAAAGTGGGTGTTATAGTCTTCTTTTGGGCCGCATAGGGCAACTCCAGTATGAGCCGTATAGACTTGCTACCCAAAACCGCATGGGCCATTTATGTCTTTATTCTAATATTTTCCATGCTTCTACAATGAGGAGTGACGGAAGGAGTGGTAGAGGATGTACCCTCCGAGTCATACCCGTGCATCGAGAAATCATCAGGATATGTGGGGATGTTCTCTTCAGGTTCAGACTCGGAAGGAACACTACCTCCGGCTTCGGAGCTTGCTTCGTCTAGGATGTCCTTGGGGATGTCGGTATCTGTTGTATCAGTCGGAGGATTTGCTTCTTCCAGTCCGTATTCCTGGAATGTCGGATTGTCGTAGATGTTTGGAGGAGTGCTACCCCCAGTTCCGATGACCCCCAATGTTGCAGACGACGAACTTCCTACTGCAGCAGTTTTCGTCTTCGAACGGGTGTGTTGAAATACTCCAGTGGAGGATAACCCTTTAGACAACGGTTTCTTAGCTGCAGTAGTTGACACCTTTGGGCTGGAGATGCTCATTTTCTTTCCTCTTCCCTTGGCGAGAACTTTCTGTACGGACTTGCAGGAGACAACAGGAGGTGCCTCGTCTTCTGAGGTCGGGTGATGTAGTCTTTGGAAGACGGATGGCCGATCTTCCGTCACCGCCGCGTTGCTGCAACAGCAGTTGACGATGATCTGGGTGCATTGATGTCCGTGTGAGGGCTCTTTACACCCCGAAGCTCCTTCTCTTTCCTTGCGTTTGTGGAGGATAACCTCACGCAGGTCAGAGGAACCACTTTGTCCGTTTGCCGTCGGGGGCTGGACTTGAGTGGTCTTATACAACTTTCCATCAGAGGCCCACGTGATAATCAGTGGAACGCCCCGATAGTCAGAGGTTGGGGCAGTCGTCTGGACTTGATGAGCCCGCGCTGCCCTAGACTTCCTCCTTTTAGCACTTGTGGGTGCGTAATAGGAGGAGTCTAAGTCGAATACCACAGAGTCTGGATTATCATCCAGATAATGATCAGAGTCAGGACCGCATGAGAGCCAGTCGAAGACTGATCGAGAAAAGCGTGGGACGGATGCTATGCGGCTAGCATTGGGTACCGTGCAGGCTGTCTGCATGCGGCTGTCTTTTGTTGTAGGATGAGTCTTTATGCGGTTAGGAGTCACGACCGTGCAGGCTGACCGTATACAGTTGGCATCTGTGGCCGCATGGGTTTTCTGCAAGCGATTGACTTTAATAGCCGTATGAGTCTCATCCGTGCGGTTGGCAACTGTAGCCGCATAAGTTATGCGGCTGACAGATGTGGCCGCATGAGTTTTCTTTATGCGGTCGGCGGTTGTAGCCGCATGGGTTTTCTTTCTGCGGTTAATACTCTTCTGCGGCTCGGATCGCGTAGAGTTCCTCTTTGCCCCTGCAAGTCCAGCATCACAGTATTTTCTTCTGCCGAACTTGGGGACAACAGAGTTGTCTACGGTCTGAAGTGGGGCCGAGGGGAGTCTTTCTCGCCATCTTGAGCAATAGAGAGCACCTCATCAAGGGCTTGCGGAGGAGCAAATGATTTTGGCCTCCACTCTTTGCGAGCCTTTATGGTGCGGGTGCGCTTCTGGACCGGGCCAGTGCTACCTTCAGAGAGCATCTCTTCGAACGCCTGTTGGTCAAAGCGTACGACCATCTTCTGTTGTGTAGAGCCAAGTTTGGCTGCGTCCGATTGCGTTACCAACTCCTCAGCCGTGGAGAAGCTAGTCCCCAGCAGAGTCGCCATCGTATTTGCCATTGATTGTAAAAGTACAGAACAATTATCGGAGGACTGAACTTAGACTCACAATACAAACTCGCTCGTACAAAGAAAGCCCAGGAACGAAAACCTAGGTACAGCAGTCTAAGTTCTATTGTTTATTTTAGATTCTGGGGGGTGACGATAGAGGCTCGGGAAAGCGACGGCCGCTCTGCCTTACTCCTTGGACGATCGGTACGCAGCCTTGACTCGGGGAAGATCTGCTTGGTCGTTGACGAAGAAATGCCTTCTTGCTCTCTCTCTGATTGCTCTCCTGGCTTCTCTCTCTCTGTGTATATTCTCTCTCTGACAATGGGGGAAGTCTCTCTGTGTATACGTATTCTTCTCTGGTTTCTTTTTTTGTATATCTCTCTATATCACAAGAGAATGGCACCTTGCTATTTATAATAGTGGGATGTGATCGCTAGGGTTGCCAATGATTAGCTCTTGGAGATGGCGGCGGCTAGGGGATTGATCAATCCAGGCCGTTCGTTTCTGATTGTGACGAATCAGAACCATTAAGGGTAGATTACACCAAATCCCCATTAGCAATTAATGCTGATTGGCATAAATCTTCCTTATAATGATTCTCTCATATCTGCGAATAAATCAAATTTATTCTCCTGCCACGTGCCCCAGATCATTGGGATTCGACCCGATCTTGGATTGCCATAAATCTGGAAGATTGATCGGCTAAGGACACGTGTCCTGAGAGCCAATGGTGAGACTTAAACCGCATGCAAATTCGGCCGCATGAGATTTGGGCCGCATGGATTTTGGGCCGCATAAGACTTGGGACACGTGTCAGGGCTGTCTGGGCAGTGGCCCCCTCTTTCAGACTCCTGAACCATATAATGAGCCGTATGGACCGCATAATGGTGTGTCTGCTTGAGCCGCATGGGCAAGATCTTCTTGAGCCGCATAGGGATGATTCCACTCGAGCCGCATGGGACAGCTTCACTCTGAACCGCATGGGAAGTCTTCACTTCGAGCCGCATAAGCACACCCACGTGGCAGGGCCACGTAGCATTTTGTTGTTCTCGGGGGATCGTGTCAGAGATTTCTTTCTCTTCCCTAAAGATTCATCATCATGACAGAGTCATAATTACCTGCTTTGGTGTCAGGTCTGTCAACTTTTCAGAGGGGTCAGCCGTTAAAGCAATTAATGCAGCATGGATCGGAGGGGAGCACTATCACGCCACGTGTCTTCTGAGCCGCATGGAATGCCTCCGACCGCATAGCTCCTTATGCTGCATGACTCCCTGAGCCGCATGCGTTTTCTGAGCCGCATGGGTCTTTCTTGGCCGCATGAGTCAATTTCTTTAGTATTTTCCATGCTTCTACAGTCCCGAATAAGGGAGGCAACAATAAACAGAAGCAACACCCCCGCTGCTTCTACTCCCGAACACCCACATTAGGATTGAAGATCAGGGCGGTTCATCGGACAGGGCCCCCACTGTCTCAATTGTGAACCGCAGCGCCCCCACATCCCTAGACCTATCCAACAAGTTCGACGTTCTGGAGTCGGAAGCTATCGAGTCGGCCGAGGCTACTGCCACCTTAGAGGACCCAAAAATTACCGAGCCATCACAGGCCATTGTATCCTTTCAGGACCCGTCCAGGCACATAGAAGCGACCGAAGAGCCCGACGCACCCAGCGATACCCACCTGAACGTAGACACGGAAAACCTCCCCGAGTCCGTCGAACCCATTATCTCTGTTATCGAGGTGCTGGCGATCCTGGGACCAGAGTAGGTCCTGAGAGGAAAGTAAGCTATAGCAGCAGGATGCTCCCTACAAGCAGCTGAAGCAGAAGAGGGAGGCACAGAAGACACACTCATTTTCCCTAATGGAGAGGCCTTTCTGGACTCCGTCGGAGAAAGGATCGCTCCTAAAAATGTCGACCACTCCACAGGCACTCAGGACCCCAACAACGACAAGCCCGCAGATGTCATAGAGATGACAACCATCCGAACTAGATCCGCAGTCAAGAGGATTAAAAATGCCCTCAATCATAACATTAATGCTTAACATCTTCTCCTGGAATGTTAGAGGTCTGGCTAACAAACCCACCAAGAGGCGGATTATTGCCCTCAAAAAACTCTAAAAGATTGATATTTTGATCATCCTCGAACCCAAGATCCCCCCCAAGAAAATCAAATCTATTCAGCTGCAATTAGGTTTTCATAATGTCGTGGCTGGCAACTACGACATTTGGATCCTCTTCTCTTCTAATGTCCAGATCGGAGTTATCTGGGATTCCAGGCAAGCACTCACGTTCAGGATAGAGCACCCCTTCCTAACAAAGTGCGCCATGCTGTCCGTGGTTCACGACAGCTGCGACATCATCGAGCGCAAACAACTTTGGGACGACCTCCTCGACACCAACGTCAACCACTTCAACATTTCCTGGCTTTGTATTGGAGACTTTAACGCAATCACCTGTAGAAAGGAGAAGTCTGGGGGAAGGCCGCCCCCCTATGGTCATGTATGACTTCAACAACTTCATCTTTAATGTCGACCTTTCCACGATCTAGTTATCCGGGAACGAGTTCTGTTACTCCCCAATCCTGGAATACGTATTTTAATACGTAAACCGATAAATTGTATTTACCTTGTATTTATACTATATTTATTATGCTGTATTTCTTCATGCATTTCCCAAAAATATTTGACAAAATATTATTTTCTAATTTATTTTCTGCATTTGGACCTATAGTTTTGGCTCATTTGGGTAACCTATTCTTGGTTCACCAATGGTTCATCTTGAACCCTTTGGTTCATCATGAACCCATGGGTCCAAGATCTTTATATATATAACTCATCTCATTCTCTTTCCTCTCATTTACTTCCTCTCATTTATTTTCTCCACCAACCAAGGCAAGTACCAACTTGCTCAAGAGATGGATCCATAATTTTGTCAATGTTTTCTTACAAAACTATTTGCCAAAATATGTTCTTCTATTCAATCTAAACTAGTTTAGAACTTGGAAATTTCCATTTTGAAGCCTTGGTTTTTGTAGATCTAAGTTTTAATCATTTTTGGATTTTGTATGGTTTGACCTACTTTAGTTAGATTTTGGGGTTTTTGATGCTTCCATATGGAAGAGCATTCAGTTTCACCCAAGTTGGAACCTTGGAAATCTGGATTTGGAGTTCGGATGGCCAAGTTATGATGCTTTGAAGCTTGGGTTCAGCCATGGTGTTCTTGCTGTTTGGAGCAGACAGTGAGCAGTGTGCTCCTGTTTGAGCACGCTTCCGGTCGGAAGTGTGTCTCTCCTTGAGCTTGCGTGACTTTTCACGCAGCTCTCTCCTTGAGCCTGCGTGACTTTTCACGCAGCTCTCTCCTTGAGCTTGCGTGACTTTTCACGCAGCTCTCTCCTTGAGCTTGTGTGACTTTTCACGCAGCTCTCTCCTTGAGCCTGCGTGACTTTTTACGCAGCTCTCTCTCCTTGAGCTTGTGTGACTTTTCACGCAGCTCTCTCCTTGAGCTTGCGTGACTTTTCACGCAGCTCTCTCCTTGAGCTTGCGTGACTTTTCATGCAGCTCTCTCCTTGAGCCTGCGTGACTTTTCACGTAGCTCTCTCCTTGAGCTTGCGTGACTTTTCACGCAGCTCTCTCCTTAAGCCTGCGTGACTTTTCATGCAGCTCTCTCCTTGAGCCTGCGTGACTTTTCACGCAGCTCTCTCCTTGAGCTTGCGTGACTTTTCACGCAGCTCTCTCCTTGAGCCAGCGTGACTTTTCACGCAGCTCTCCCCTTGAGCCTGCGTGACTTTTCACGCACGCTGCCTTGAGTGAGCCTGCGTGACTTTTCACCCCTTGAGCGTGCGTGCTTTTGTGCGTACGCTTTTGATATTTTATCAGATATGAGCACTAATGTGGCCCCGGAGAACAAAGAGTTCCTACCTGATACATGTACCTGAATGTCCCAGTTCTTGTTCATGCTCGACAAATGACTCGTAACTCCACGTGGCGTAATTGCAATGATGCATTATACTAAGGAGGGTAGCACATGTTGACATACTGATTGACATGGATCCTCTTTGGGGTGCTCGTACTAAAGTACGACTTTAGGAGGATAATCATGCAGGCCACAGCATGTGAGTCCAAGATTTCACCTAGGGTTAAATTAGGCAACTAAACATACTAGATGCATGGGGAGGGCAAAATCCCGAGATCGTGTTACACCAGCCGCCTTGAGATATTGTCTTGACGCGCCGGCTGGTCTCCACGGATACTGTGTCATCCGCAACGAGCGGATGACTGTATCCGATTAATTCCTGCTATATAATATATGTTTTGGCAAGGTGGCCTTACGAGGGACCTGTGCTCAATAATACCTGTCTACGCGAACCCCTGGGTGGGCTAGCCTTGTTGGAAAGATACGATCTGAGGATTTCTACATAACATGATACGAGGATAACCTTGTCCCACTAGAAACTCATAGACTTGATTGGCCGTGAAAATGACTTGCTTGTATCCTATTACCTTCCGTAAATAACTGAGGGAAGAGGACTGTCATGGTACGTGATCCAACCCATGTTCTTGTTTGATTGTTGGGTTGGTTATCGTACTATGACAGGCTGTGGACCGAAGTTATGAATGGAAGACTTATTCTGGTTGTGAAGTGCTACTTCTGTGAATGACCAAGGAACATGGTCTATCATGGTACATGATCCAACCCATGTTCTTGTTTGATTGTTGGGTTGGTTATTGTGCTGCGATAGGCTATCGACCGAAGTCACGATCAGGAGATTTTATTGCTTATACCTTTTAACTTATGTGAATGTTATAGAGTACGACACGTCCCGACTCCATGCGGCACCTTTTGTCCTTGTTTGGTTGTAAGGGTGCCATATGGGTTCGAAGATATTGCGCTACCCTATAATAGTAGCATAAGTATTACTATTATCAATCATTCTATTAACTGGGTTTTTAATCTTAACTCTTGTGCCCCTTTGGCGGTACTTGCTATTCGGGGCTGACCCCGCTAGTTTTGTTTGGCCAGATCTCGTAGCAGAGCCGGAGGACACGATCTTCCTCCCTGACATCCATGGTGCATACTAGGAGCATGGCGGTTTGGGGACTCGAGTGGGTTTCTTCTCCACCACTCATGCTTATACTTTTGCGGCGTTTAGCCACCGGCACCTGTTAGCCGGATTACTTGATATTTTGTGTCAGTACAGAATTGTAAATAAACAGACTGCAGCTGTGTATAATTTTGTACTCCTGACTCTCTAAGATAGCTAAATTATAAAGCTAGTCTCTCATGACCATTTTGATGAAGCGTCGGG
Organism: Iris pallida; assembly: GCA_029216955.1. Taxonomy (NCBI): domain Eukaryota; kingdom Viridiplantae; phylum Streptophyta; class Magnoliopsida; order Asparagales; family Iridaceae; genus Iris; species Iris pallida. The sequence goes on along the minus strand of JANAVB010022750.1, from coordinate 55,463 downwards.
GACGCCTTACTGCTTTATCTTTAATGCTCATTTAATTGCTGATGTGATTTGATTGATTAAGACATAGAACTCTGTGGGACCATAGGAGACTTGATTGAAGCATGTACCCCCTAGTCTCTCGACAGCCACGATCGCCGTATGACGTTACGTACCTTATGTGGAGTAGCTGGCCTAGTTCGTCTCCGTATTTCGGTACTGGGGCGTGACAAGGTTTTAGTGGTGGCCCATGCAGGTCTGATCTTCAGACTTGTGGGGTATTACGAATTATTAGGAGTCTCAATCAAAACTTATTTCCCTTGAAATTCTGTTTTGAATTCTCTGTCCTTGCCTTGATTTCTAACCTAACTTGCATCCTAGAAATCTTCCTCGTCCGGACTTGATAATCTTATATCTTTCTCTATAGGGGTGCTTCATTCTCAGTAGCGGGTGAGGCCCATGAGGAAGAGCAGCGAGAGCATGGCTCGACTGGGCGCCAGCAGGGGAGAGAACCTTCCCCAGGACAGACACGAGCAGAAATGAAACCAGAGGCAGTGCAGCCGTAGGTTATTGAAACTCCTGCAGCACCAGCAGCGACGGCAGTACCAGACACCGTATCACTCCTAGAGATCATCCGGGGGTTTCTTATCACTAACCAACAGCAACAGACTCGGCAGCAGGAGCAGAACGTGTTGCTGAACAAAGGGATTCAGTTAGCTCTTGAGAGGAGTGTCGGGGCTGACTCGGGAGCATCAGGAAGGTTTCGTCGCTTGAACCCGAGGTATTTTGATGGCACGGAGGATGCCATCACTGCAGATACCTAGATTCGAGACATCGAAGCCATTCTTGTGGCAGCCAAGGTTCCAGATGATGAGAAGGTTGATCAGGTCAAACTGGTACTGCAGGATCTTGCCCGCGACTGGTGGGCATCAGAAGAAGTTGGTACAAGATGCCCCGTTCGTTGGACCACCTTCAGTGACCGATTCAAGGCCAAGTATTTTGGCGTAGTAGCTCGATATGAGCTCCAGCAGAAGTTTATCAGTCTCAAGCAAGCAGGCAAGACCGTAGATGGGTATACAGCAGAGTTCTGCAGATTGTGTCGTTTCGCACCAGCAATGGTGGCAATGGAGCCAGAGAAAGCTATGAGGTTCCAGCAGGGACTTCATTTGGAACTATTACAGCTTGTGGAAGGACACGACTACCAGACGTTTGACGCTGTTCTGACGGCCGCTCGGAGGCACGAGCTTACCCAGCAGAGGTTGGCATCGAGGACAGGAGGTCAGAAGAGATCTTATTCCCAGGTTGGAGGAGGAGCAATACAGCGAACATCGGCACCAGCACCCGGTGTACGTATTCATGATGTAGGAGCGCCGCGAAGGACGGCCGTGTCAACTAATACAGCGCCAGTTCAACATCAGCAGCCGAGGAACCAGCAACAGCGTCAGGGAGCACCCCAGGGCTGTACATTCTGTGGGAAGACAGGGCACACGAGGGAGGTGTGCCGGTTAGCGAATGGCTTATGCTTGAGGTGTGGTAGTTCAGACCACCGTATCTCCACTTGTCCTGTGATGCAGAGGCCAGGAGGGCCAGCTCAGCAGTTTTCAGCATTGTCAGCCCCGGTGGCAACCCCGAGTGGAGGGCCAGTATTAGCAGTAAGGCCCCTAGCCCAGCGTCTACCAACGCAGGCTCAGATGTTCCGCCAGGCATAGGAAGCCGAAGGCCCTCAGAGGCAGCAACAACCTGGTCGAGGAAGGCTGCAACAAGGGGCTCCGCGGGGCCAGGCTCTCACATTGACCTTGGGAGAGGCTCTAGCGTCTAGTGACGTGGTGGCAGGTAAAATTCTTGTCACCTCATTTCCCGCTGTAGCATTATTTGATTCAGGCGCTACTCATTCATTCATCTCTGCACAATATGCTACACGGATTGGATTAGAGTTTGAGGCATTGCCGGAGAGGATGGATATACTCACCGACAATGGGCTCGTAGAAGTTAGTAGGGTGCGCTTTTCATGTCCGGTAGTGGTGTGTGGGCATTTATTGCCCGCATCATTGATTGAATTCCCTATAGGGAATTTTGATGTCGTTCTTGGCATGGACTGGTTGAGAGACAGTCATGCGATAATTGATTGTAGAGGAGGTAGGGTCATATTCAGCATCCCTGGGATGGAGCAGTTCATCTTTACTCGAACCTTGAAGAATCAGGCCGGAGGCGTCATCTCAGCAGCAGTGTCAGAGCCAGGACAGATTCCGAGAGTGGTCGAAGATTTTCTCGACGTCTTCCCTGATGAGCTCCCAGGGATACCCCTAGTCAGAGAGGTAGAATTTAGCATTGAGTTGAACCCTGGAACGAGGCCTATTGCAGACAGAGTTTACAGAATATCGCCGTCAGAACAAGATAAATTGTATCAACATGAAGAAGAGTTGAAGTTTAAGGGATTCATTCGAGACAGTAAATTGCCCTAGGCCGCGCCAGTGATTCTAGTACCCAAGAAAGATGGGTCGACGAGGATGTGCATCGACTACCGCAAGCTGAATGCAGTAACAGTGAAAAATAAGTACCCACTACCAAGGATTGATGACCTGTTTGACCAGTTGAGCAAGGCCAGTATCTTTTCCAAGATCGATCTTCGGTCGGGATACTATCAAGTAAGAGTCCGGGAGCAAGACATACCGAAGACAGCATTCAGATCTAGATATGGGCATTATGAGTTTTTAGTAATGTCCTTTGGACTAACCAACGCCCCCGCAGTATTCATAGATTTAATGAACCGCATCTTTCTGCCATATTTGGATAAATTTGTGGTGGTGTCCATAGATGACATTCTTGTCTATTCCAGCAGTGAAGAGGAGCATGAGAAACATCTTAGGACTGTCTTACAGACATTGAGGGAGCATCAACTTTATGTGAAGCTTGACAAGTGTGAATTCTGGTTAGATCATATTTCGTTCCTGGGGCATGTAATTTCTGGGGCAGGAGTGTCAGTGGATCCGAAGAAGATTGAGGCCGTAGAGCATTGGCCAGTCCCGAGAACGGTTGCAGAAGTGCAAAGTTTCTTAGGATTAGCTGGTTACTACAGAAGGTTCGTGGCGGACTTTGCCAAGATCTCTGCGCCCTTAACGCGTTTGACGCACAAGGACGTAGAGTTTGTTTGGTCAGCTAGCTGTCAGGCATCATTTGAAGAATTGAAGAAGAGATTGATCCTAGCCCCGATCTTGACGCTTCCAGTAGGAGCGGGAGGCTTTACAGTATATTGTGACGCATCTAGAAAGGGTCTTGGATGTGTATTGATGAAGCACGGAAAGGTGATAGCATATGCGTCTCGACAGCTTCGAGACCATGAGAAGAATTACCCGACTCACGATTTGGAGTTAGCAGCTGTGGTGTTTTCACTCAAGTTGTGGAGGCATTATTTATACGGAGATCGGGTAGAGATCTATACTGATCATAAGAGTTTGAAATACGTATTCACGCAGCGAGATTTGAACATGAGGCAAAGAAGATGGTTAGAACTACTGAAGGATTTTGACTTAGATCTTCAGTATCATCCAGGCAAGGCGAATATAGTTGCAGATGCACTGAGTAGGAGAGACAGTGCCTTTATCTTGACCTCGCAGAAGCATATTTTAGACGACCTTCAGAGTATAGGAATCGAAGTAGTTTTGCCAAGGGATATAGGAAGAATGACCAGTATGCAGATTCAGTCAACCTTAGTAGAGAGGATAAGGGCAGCACAAGCAGGAGATCCACAGATTCAGAAGTTGCGATCGGAGTGTGAATCAGGCCGTAGGAAGGAGTTAGTGATTCATGAAGATGGTACGCTCAGGTTTAGAAACAGACTCTGTATACCGAGTGGAGACCTTCGACAAGAAGTTATGTCCGAAGCTCATAGTTCTATTTACTCCATTCATCCAGGAGGAACGAAGATGTATCAAAATATCAGGCAGTACTTTTGGTGGAATGGCATGAAAAGAGAGATAGCGAGATTTGTATCCAAGTGTCTGGTATGTCAGCAGGTGAAAGTCAAGCAGCAGAGACCAGCAGGGTTGCTACAGCCGCTTCCTATCCCAGAATGGAAATGGGAGCATATCACGATGGATTTTGTGACCGGTTTACCTAGATCCCCGACTGGTAAGAATGCAGTCTGGGTAATAGTAGATCGACTCACGAAGGTCGCTCATTTCCTTCCCTTCCGAGTTGGACAGACTACTGAGCAGTTAGCAGAAATGTACATGAAGCAGATAGTAAGGCAGCATGGTGTTCCAGTTAGTATAGTATCAGATTGGGATACGCGGTTTACTTCCCATTTTTGGCGGAGCTTACACCAAAGTTTGGGAACCAAGTTAAGATTCAGTACTGCTTATCATTCACAAACTGACGGGCAATCAGAAAGAACTATTCAGACGTTAGAAGATATGCTACGGGCGTGTATCTTAGATTTTGGCGGATCTTGGGAGGATCACCTTCATCTAGTAGAGTTTTCCTATAACAACAGCTATCAGGCTAGCATTCAGATGGCCCCGTTCGAAGCATTGTACGGAAGGAAGTACAGGTCCCCTTTGGCATGGGACGACGTCGGAGAATGGAAGTTGTTGGGACCAGAGATGATCACGCAGACTATGGAGATAGTTAAGTTGGTCAGAGAGCGCCTTCGAGTTGCGCAGGACCGACACCGTCATTGGGCAGATCAGCATTGTAGGTCTCTAGAATTCAGAGTTGGCGACCAAGTGTTTCTGCGGATTTCGCCTACTCGGGGTATTATCAGATTTGGAACCCGAGGAAAGCTTAGTCCAAGATACGTTGGTCCTTTTAAGATTCTCGCTTGGGTAGGCGATGTAGCTTATCGACTTGCCCTTCCACCTTCGTTAACTGGCATACATGATGTGTTTCATGTGTCCCAATTACGTGGGTATGTCCCGGATCCGAGTCATATCCTCGATCATTCTGAGTTAGTCATTGGTACCGACCTAACTTACGAGGAATAATCCGTATCTATTTTAGACCGGCGAGAGAAGGTACTCAAGAATCGGACGATAAGCCTTGTCCGTGTTTCTTGGAACCATCACTCTTCGGAAGAATCAACCTAGGAGTGCGAGGACGAGATCAGATCTTGGTATCTGCATTTGTTTGACTAATAAGGTATATTTTTGCACCTTATTGACACAATTCCATGCTTATCTGCACCTGCTTGTTTTGTACTTTGTGATGTATGATAATAACTGCTATGATAGTTAACTTGTATACGATTGTGCCTTGCTCGCCCTGATTTCACTATCCTGTCTTGGCTGGAATTCCGAGGACAGAATTTTTCTAAGAAGGGTAGAGATGTCACTCCCCAATCCTGGAATACGTATTTTAATACGTAAACCGATAAATTATATTTACCTTGTATTTATACTATATTTATTATGTTGTATTTCTTCATGCATTTTCCAAAAATATTTGACAAAATATTATTTCCTAATTTATTTTCTGCATTTGGACCTACAGTTTTGGCTCATTTGGGTAACCTATTCTTGGTTCACCAATGGTTCATCTTGAACCCTTTGGTTCATCATGAACCCATGGGTCCAAGATCTTTATATATATAACTCATCTTATTCTCTCTCCTCTCATTTACTTCCTCTCATTTATTTCCTCCACCAACCAAGGCAAGTACCAACTTGCTCAAGAGATGGATCCATAATTTTGTCAATGTTTTCTTACAAAACTATTTGCCAAAACAAGTTCTTCTCTTCAATCTATACTAGTTTAGAACTTAGAAATTTCCATTTTGAAGCCTTGGTTTTTATAGATCTAAGTTTTAATCATTTTGGGATTTTGTATGGTTTGATCTACTTTAGTTGGATTTTGGGGTTTTTGATGCTTCCATGTAGAAGAGCATTCAGTTTCACCCAGGTTGGAACCTTGGAAATCTGGATTTGGAGTTCGGATGGCCAAGTTATGATGCTTTGAAGCTTGGGTTCAGCCATGGTGTTCTTGCTGTTTGGAGCAGACAGTGAGCAGTGTGCTCCTGTTTGAGCACGCTTCCTGTTGGAAGCGTGTCTCTCCTTGAGCTTGCGTGACTTTTCACGCAGCTCTCTCCTTGAGCTTGCGTGACTATTCACGCAGCTCTCTCCTTGAGCCTGCGTGACTTTTCACGCAGCTCTCTCCTTGAGCCTGCGTGACTTTTCATGCAGCTCTCTCCTTGAGCCTGCATGACTTTTTACGCAGCTCTCTCTCCTTGAGCTTGCGTGAATTTTTACGCAGCTCTCTCCTTGAGCTTGCGTGACTTTTCACGCAGCTCTCTCCTTGAGCTTGTGTGACTTTTTACGCAGCTCTCTCCTTGAGCCTGCGTGACTTTTCACGCAGCTCTCTCCTTGAGCCTGCGTGACTTTTCACGCAGCTCTCTCCTTGAGCCTGCGTGACTTTTCACGCAGCTCTCTCCTTGAGCCTGCGTGACTTTTCACGCAGCTCTCTCCTTGAGCTTGCATGACTTTTCACGCAGCTCTCTCCTTGAGCCAGCGTGACTTTTCATGCAGCTCTCCCCTTGAGCCTACGTGACTTTTCACGCACGCTGCCTTGAGTGAGCCTGCGTGACTTTTCACCCCTTGAGCGTGCGTACTTTTGTGCGTACGCTTTTGATATTTTATCAGATATGAGCACTAATGTGACCCCGGAGAACAAAGAGTTCCTACCTGATACATGTACCTGAATGTCCCAGTTCTTGTTCATTCTCGACAAATGACTCGTAACTCCACGTGGCGTAATTGTAATGATGCATTACACTAAGGAGGGTAGCACATGTTGACATACTGATTGACATGGATCCTCTTTGGGGTACTCGTACTAAAGTACGACTTTAGGAGGATAATCATGCAGGCCACAGCATGTGAGTCTAAGATTTCACCTAGGATTAAATTAGGCAACTAAACATACTAGATGCATGGGGAGGGCAAAATCTTGAGATTGTGTTACACCAGCCGCCTTGAGATATTGTCTTGACGCACCGGCTGGTCTCCACGGATACTGTGTCATCCGCAACAAGCGGATGACTGTATCCGATTAATTCCTGCTATATAATATATGTTTTGGCAAGGTGGCCTTACGAGGGACCAGTGCTCAATAACACCTGTCTACGCGAACCCCTGGGTGGGTTAGCCTTGCTGGAAAGATATGATCTGAGGATTTCTACATAACATGATGCGAGGATAACCTCGTCCCACTAGAAACTCGTAGACTTGATTGGCCATGAAAACGACTTGCTTGTATCCTATTACCTTCCGTAAATAACTGAGGGAAGTGGACTGTCATGGTACGTGATCCAACCCATGTTCTTGTTTGATTGTTGGGTTGATTATCGTACTATGACAGGCTGTGGACCGAAGTTATGAACGGAAGACTTATTCTGGTTGTGAAGTGCTACTTTTGTGAATGACTGAGGAACATGGTCTATCATGGTACATGATCCAACCCATGTTCTTATTTGATTGTTGGGTTGGTTATTGTGCTGCGATAGGCTATCGACCGAAGTCACGATCAGGAGATTTTATTGCTTATACCTTTTAACTTATGTGAATGTTATAGAGTACGACACGTCCCGACTCCATGCAGCACCTTTTGTCCTTGTTTGGTTGTAAGGGTGCCATATGGGTTCGAAGATGTTGCGCTACCATATAATAGTAGCATAAGTATTACTATTATCAATCATTCTATTAACTGGGTTTTTAATCTTAACTCTTGTGCCCCTTTGGTGGTACTTGCTATTCGGGGCTGACCCTGCTGGTTTTGTTTGGCCAGATCTCGTAGCAGAGCCAGAGGACACGATCATCCTCCCTGACATCCCTGGTGCATACTAGGAGCATGGCGGTTCGGGGACTCGAGTGGGTTTCTTCTCCACCACTCCTGCTTATACTTTTGCGGCGTTTAACCACCGGCACCTGTTAGCCGGATTACTTGATATTTTGTGTCAGTACAGAATTGTAAATAAACAGACTGCAGCTGTGTATAATTTTATACTCCTGACTCTCTGAGATAGCTAAATTATAAAGCTAGTCTCTCATGACCATTTTGATGAAGCGTTGGGGACGCCTTACTGCTTTATCTTTAATGTTCATTTAATTGCTGATGTGATTTGATTGATTGAGACATAGAACTCTGTGGGACCATAGGAGACTTGATTGTAGCATGTACCCCCTAGTCTCTCGACAGCCACGATCGCCGTATGATGTTACGTACCTTATGTGGAGTAGCTGGCCTAGTCCGTCTCCGTATTTCGGTACTGGGGTGTGACAAGGTTTTAGTGGTGGCCCATGCAGGTCTGATCTTCAGACTTGTGGGGTATTGCGAATTATTAGGAGTCTCAATCAAAACTTGTTTTTCTTGAAATTCTGTTTCGAATTCTCTGTCCTTGCCTTGATTTCTAACCTAACTTGCATCCTCGAAATCTTCCTCGTCCGGACTTGATAATCTTATATCTTTCTCTATAGGGGTACTTCATTCTCAGTAGCGGGTGAGGCCCATGAGGAAGAGCAGCGAGAGCATGGCTCGACTGGGCGCCAGCAGGGGAGAGAACCTTCCCCAGGGCAGACACGAGCAGAAATGGAACCAGAGGCAGTGCAGCCGCAGGTTATTAAAACTCCTGCAGCACCAGCAGCGACGGCAGTACCAGACGCCGTATCACTCCTGGAGATCATCCGGGGGTTTCTTGTATGTCTGGTTTACTACCCAAGATCATCTCCAAGATCATCGCTTCTTGTATGTCTGGTTTACTACCCAAGATCATCTCTAAGGAGCAAAGTGGCTTCGTCCGAGGTAGAAACATCCAAGACAACATTATGCTTGCTCAGTAACTTATCACCTGCATGAAATTTCTTGCTAGAGGGGGCAACATAGCGATCAAACTGGACATGGAGAAAGCTTATGATAGGCTTGACTGGCAATTCATGATTTGGGTTTTCAGGGACTTTGGCTTCTCGGAGACTTGGACTAATATTGTGTGCAGATCGATCAGCAACTCGTGGTTCTCTACTGTCATCAACGGCCAAGCAGACGGCTTCTTCAAATCCAGTCGGGGCGTCAGACAAGGAGACCCTTTATCTTCCACCATCTTCATCATCACAGCGGACGCTTTGAGCAGAAATCTGAATAAGATGGTTAGAACCCCGAACTTCCAATACTTCCATACTGCCAGCGGATGCCCGATCATTACCCACCTCGCTTATGCCGACGACATCCTCATCTTTTCATCCGGGGATGTCGGGTCGGTGGAGGTGGTCCACAACACCCTCCAGAGATATGCTACTAGCTCAGGACAGAAGGTAAAGTCCGACAAGAGTGTTATCTACGTGCATCACAACATAGGAAGAGACAACGTGGCTAATATCTTCAACATCACCTCTTTTTCCATTGAACACCCTCCATTCCTTTACCTTGGATGTCCACTGGTGTATGGTAAGACCAACGCTGGCATCTTTGACGGGCTAGTTAACAAAATCAGGAGAAAGCTGGAGGGCTGGCACAATGCTACTCTATCCCCGGGCAAAAATATGATCCTCATCAAGCACGTGCTCACATCCATTCCCATATATACCCTTGCTACGTGCTCCCCCCTAAGAAGGTGATCCGCTTGATTAAAAGCATCATGTGCGACTTCTTTTGGGGGCATAGCGGCGGGAACATTAAACATTACTGGGCGAGTTGGGACACCATGGCCAGGCCTACCGAGGAAGGAGGCACGGGGTTTGCCAGAATCTCTCACATTGTTGACGCCTTCTTCATGAAACTGTTGTGGAAGCTTAGATCGAGTCAGAATCTATGGGCAAGATACTTCAAGCATATCCACCCATCTCAGGCCTTCTCCAACAGCAGATCATCAGCCGCCTGGCGGCACATTCTAACAGGACGCACTATGGCCGAACCGGTGATTCGTCTTGTTTTGGGGATGGGCGAATCGTCGTTCTTCTTTGAACGTTGGGCTGGGACACCTTGCTCCCCATTCGCACGACGGGTCGAGAGACCTCCTCGATCAAGGACCTGTGGGACCCAGATGGGAACGACTGGGATTGAGGCATGATCCACAATTTGGCCGGGGATGAGGCTGTAGACTGTATACGTCAACACAGTGTGAAGATTGGCAACGAGGCGGATGAGCTGCGCTGGTCGGCCGAACACTCTGGAGAATTTTCGGTGCGCTCGGCCAGGCAAGTCGCTCACGGTCGCGGTACACCATCTCAGATCCACGCTGCTTTCTGGAAGACATGCGTTCCAAAGAAGTGGTCTGTCCTAATTTGGAGAGTTCGTCGGAAGAGGTTGCCCACCGACGATAATCTGCACACCATCGGATTCAGCTTGGCAACTGCATGCAAGTGCTGCTCAGAGCGTCAGACAGAAACTGTCGACCATATATTTTGTCAAGGGGAATTACCTGCCAGGGTATGGAGAAAGCTATCTCAAAGGTGTATAAGGGCGCACGGAGTTGACTGCATCAATGACCTTCTGACCGGCTGGGCTACAGCGTCCCATGGCCACCTAATTGTAGCGGCTGCTGCCATAGGGACCATCTGAAAAAATTACAACAAAGCGAGATATGAGGGCTATTAGTATTATGCCGACCAGATTATCAGGGAGATCTTCAGGCAGTGTCAGAAGATCAGATCCTGCTGTCCGCACGGGCATAATAGTTCTTGGATCACTCCTCTCCCCTAACCCCCGGTTTCTCGATTTTGGTGGTATACTTGTATAGGCGTCGAAATTTTGTGCCTAGGGGTATACTTGTACAGGCTTCGGCATTTTGAGCCTTGTCGGAATAAACTAGAGTGTTTCTTTTTATATATATATATATATATATATATATATATTATTTTTTATTTTTTATTTATATATATTTTATATATATATATATATATATATAAATAAAAAATAAAAAATAATATATATATATATATATATATATATATATATATATATATATATATATATATATATATATATATATATATGGGTCTTTGTTCAGCAAATGAGCAAATGGGACATCGACCATTGGATTAAGTTTAAGTTGATTTTAATGGCTAGGTTCAGTAAACTATGGGCTGGAGTGATATTGGCCATAGGAATGCACTTATAAAAAAATTAGTGGCTCTGATTTTGTCCGTCAGTCTTAAGCATTTCCTCTCAATTCCTAATAAGACCATTTATATTTTCGTCTCTCAAACACCGGTCGTCCCTCTTCATCGTCAAAAGATTCTTCATCTCCACTTTTTTGTACACTTCGCACCTTTACATCTTCCGAAATCCCATCCACCTAAGGTCTTGAACCACTTTCATATTATCTTCAAATCAACCCAATCGTAGTGTAGTTGTTGGTTAAAATTATCCAGAGAAAAAGCTTGTCACATCCTATGTTGTGCTGCAACAAGCACTGCATTGTGGTGTGCCGGTACTACATTTTCACTCTTTATCAAACATGTAGTGCCTGCTGTTGGCCTAAAGAAACAAATATTTGAAGGGGGAGAGAGAGAGAAGAACAATGCCTTGTGCGTTTATTAGCATAGAATGAAAGCCTTTATATAGGCTATTATGGACACACAAAAAAAAGAAAAAAAAATGATGTCTTTTCTTATTGGCGCAAGGCACCACAAATCGAGTACGTCTGAGAGATCCTGTGCTGAGGATCTCCGAGTACAAAAAGAATTCTGGGGAATGTGACGATGAAGATCGAGCGGCAGTTACTCCTTTACTCTGTTGACACTCTGACTACAAAAGTGGGAGAAAAGCTAAAAAAATTGTTAACTCTCGGCTCACTGACAAAAAATGCAACAATTTGGCTCTTGAAAATGCTTTCCGTTCTATGTTTTGAAGAGGTATGAGACCCCTTTTTATAGTCGTTTCCGTGCTGGAATGATGTTATGCGCCCACATGAGAAAATATACTGGTTTTTATGTGGACGCATAGAGTGTAGGCGCATGCAGACTACGTGATCATGGATTGATCGTGGGGTTGACGTGGCCACATGCTTCGGTACACGTCTGCTCGTGGAGACAGACGTGACCGTATGCTTTGGTGCACGATTGATCGTGGGTTTGACCGAGTCAAAAACTGTCCTGACTTGGGTGCATAGCCTGAAACAGGACTATGGGCCCCCTTCTAGGGGGATCCAGAGTGGGCGCATGGGCGCATAACTTGTTCTAGTGACTTGGGCGCATAGCTTGCTCTGGTGACTTGGGCGTATAGCTTGCTCTGGTGACTTGGGCGTATAGCTTGCTCTGGTGACTTGGGCGCATATGACTTCTCTGGCTTGGGCGCATGGTTGTCAAGACTGCTAAAATTTTTATGCTTCTACAAGACCCCTTCAAAGTTTTTGATACTTGAACAAGTTCGAAATACTTTAAAAGAAGCATGGACCGTCTTCTCGTGATACAGTGGACGGATAGCACAGCTCTCCCTTTGGGCACATAGAGTTTGGCCAGACTGTTAGAGAGATGGCTGTTGAGATCTTCTTCGAAAATTTGAACTGACAGATTCATCGGAGTAGAATTTGAAGAGGTCCATCCTTCATGTGTTTTCTATGTCAGCAAGTGGCAGTCGTATAATGTGTAAGAGACTGGGTCGTAGTGGGCGCATAGTATACAGTGGGCGCATAGGAGTAGTGGGCGCATAGTGTTTGGCCCATGCCTATAAATAGGCCTTGAAGAGAGAGAAAATTCATTACTCTCTTTTCTTTCAAAACTTTCAAAAGACTTTTCATCTCTTCTCTGCACGAACCATGTCTCCCAAGGCCGCCAAGAGATCTGCGAAGGGCAAGGGGGATGCACCGAATGGCTCTTCTCCTGCGACAGCGTCCTCGCTAGTCCAGGACCAGATACTGGGTGAGACTACGCCTAAAAACAAAGTCTTGAACGTTAATTTACGACGCTCAGACTTTTTCTCTGCCTGGGCACATGTGCTCAAGGCAACATGTTTCTGTGAGCATTCATATGCACCCACAGAAGCATGCGCCCACACTGTGGTGTGTTATTAGCCCACATGCTGCTACATGTTATACGACTATATGCTGCTGCATATTATGTGCCCACATGTTGTTGTTTGTTATGCGTCCATATGTTGTTTGTATGTTTATGCGCCCATATGCTGTTTTGGGCGCATAGCTCTTTGGGCGCATAGGATTCCTCCAGTACATAGTTTTTTTCTACAGATTCTGAGTCTGACTTTCTCTTCCATCCTTGCAGTTAACATGTTTTTCCCGAAACTTGGTGGAATCTCTTTCGGCTCTGCTTGCCAAGTCCTCGTCACAAGCCTCATAACCAACATGGTCAGCAAGGTTCAGGCCAAGATCAGTCATAACCAGCCTACGGAACGGACGCTCGCCATACTTAAACAGGATAAGACCTTCTCGAAGCAGATGATTAAAGATAAGAAGTTCTTGCTCGGAGGGGCACGTCGTTTCAAGAAGCCGTACTTCTTGTTCAGTGACAGTGTGGGGTTCGAAGATGGCGAGATGATACGCTTGAGAAACCCACTAGTGGTCAGGCTGAACAATCAAAGGATATGGCTACCATTGATGGAGCGTCAGTATCCTTTGTCTGCGTTCACTGTCTTAGCCGTGCGGCGACATATGAAATAGGAGCTAACCCCTGAGCTTCCCGAGGTTGTCTCCGGAAGAATACAGTTCGACTCAAGAGATCGGAAGAAGGATACTTTCAAGTGTGTCCGAGGCTCTACATCTTACTCTACGAGAGGGCTGCAACCTGGTGCCGTAATGAACGACATCCCGACTGACCTCCACCCTTATGTTGCCGATACGCTTTGCAATCTGATGATGTCGGGGGACGTATCATATCCCGTAGGGAAGATACGGATGGAAGGCTGGAGGTATCCAGTTTTATTCTAGAGCAACCTCACTGGCTGGGTGCTTTCCACGTATGAAGCCATCCTGAAGACTGGTGGCCTTTTTTATGCTATTAGGGCCACCCAATATGGCGTAAAGGTCAACTAGCCAATGTTTGTCTCTTTGGCAGATTTATACAACCTTCACACTTGTACTTTCTTTACTTCGGGCGGGGAGATGGGATTGGCTCTCCACGAGATACAGGAAATGTCGAAGCTTCCTAGGGGTACAAAGCTGTATGAAGAGTACGTACCTTGTGATGAGGAGCTCCGAGACCTGGAGAATGAGAACTCCGAGATGATGGATGTATACAAAGAGTTATTCTGCCACCTCCTCATCTGCCATGGGATCAACAATAAAGGTAGGAACGAAGGGGCCAATCCCCACACAAGAGCTTGGACAGGCTACGTCTTCGTTCAAGGAGAAGGAGAGGATCACGCCTCCTTTTCGATTTTAAAACTTATGACCAAGTGCGAGATAGAAGTTCGGATGGCGGATTATGATACGGCAGATACTGAGGACAGTGATGATCCTGAGGAGAAGTCCCCGATTGACCACTACTTCCGTCAAGCTGAATATCCGTTATCGGAGAAAGCCGTACGGACAGCTTTCTTGATGAACTGGCTTCGTGACTGAATAGTCCCTAGGGGTTCAGGGACTATTGAGAGGGTGAGCAGGAGCATAATACTTTCGGCTGTGAAGCTACCGTAGGACTGTGCACAATTAAGTCAAACCGACCAAATCGAACCAAGTCAAATCGAACCGATTGGTTTTAAACCGAATCGATGGTTCTGTTGGTTTGGTTCGACTTCAATTTTTTCAAAACCGACCGATTCAGTTCGGTTCACGGTTTGGTTATGCCAAAAACCGTCTAAACCGAACCGAACCGAACCAAATCCTTGTTAAATAATTAGGGTTGGCCGGTTGGATATGGGTTCATTAGGTTGTATTATACCGGTTTGGTTCATTTATTCACATCATAGCCATTTATCAAGTAAAAGTTGAAAGAGCTCTCTCTCTATAGTCTCAAAGATGAGTGCTTGCGGCTCATATTCTTTTATAATTGCTCCTGTGCACATGAAAGGGACTTTTGGTTGAATATATATAATTTTTTTATATGTATAATTGACATTTTTCTCCACCTGTAAAGCACAAGTTGAATTGAAGTTGCTGAATTGTATTTACTATTGCAAAGTACAAGTTGACCGAGGTTTCAAAAAAAAGCATACAGTCCATTTTTTATGTGATCAAAACCGACAAAGTCGAACCGATCCAAACCGAACCAAGTCGGTCGGTTTCAAAACCGAACCGACCATTTGGTTGGTTTGGTTCGGTTTTGTTTATTTTCAAACCGATTAACTTCGGTTCGACTTTGGTTGGGACCAAATAGGTCGACCACCGACCGATGTACACCCCTAGAAGCTGGTATTTGCCTACTGAACGGGGTCTACGAGATTTTGTTAGAAATGCGGTAACTCCTGACGGCAGAGCCAACTTCACCCGGACCGAACTTTCGTAACATTTCTTGATGGGGTAGCTGCTGCTGCATTGTTCTATCCTGATGAACGCTGGGCCGGCGATGAACTCTTTAGCGGGAGATGCCTTTCTCTGCATATTCTGTGATGCGGACTGGGCTGTCACTGGTGTACCTGCTTGCAGAAGGGCTTTAAGCTTCTTGCAGAACTACGAGTTCTTCAGGGTATCCCCTCCGTCCGACAGTGGTAGTGCAGGGAATACCTTAGTGGATGAGGGAGTTCATGCCACTAGCTTGACTGTTGGGGCGTTTTACTGGCTTCAGTCTATTAGGTCGTCGCATCTGGTGCTCAGAAACAGAAACCATGCCTATCTGGAGCCATACCTGCCGAGTCATTTTGTGCAACAGTTTGGCTACAGCCAGCTCTTTTTAGGAAATGCTAGCCCACATTTGGAGTCAATGGGCAGCTTAATTGACGGGGTGCGTGTCTGGATATATTATAATGTCGGATGCACGGGGGCAATCTTCACTCTGCCCTCGAATAAGCCCGAGACCCACCTGTGCTATGCTGCCGCCAAGTTTTATGTTCCGATCAATACCTTTCATCCCCGGTAAGATCGTGAACAGAGCTCGATATTGGGGACTCAGTTTGGCCCCCCTTCTGCGAAATATTCCCAAAAGGTACCTAAGGGCCGTAAGAAGGAGGGCGCTGCTCCAGCTGTGTAGCCAGCCCCAGTACAATGGCCGAAGGCTATCCTTAGGGAGCCGACAGTGCCTCCAAAGGAGGACACGAAAGATGGTTCTGCTCTTCCTAATCCTTCTCAGAAGAGAAAAGCTTCAACTGAATTGGCCCAGGAGCCAACTTTTAAGAGGAAGAAGAAGACTGTTGCCCTAAGAAGAGCCAAGAAAGTGGGTGCTGGCTCACCTCCCTTAAGAAGGTCTTTCCGACAAACTGGAAGAAGTGGAACGGCGTCGCGGGCCGTTATCATTCGGGAGGTAGATCCCTTCCTAGACTCCATAGCCATTTTGGTCAAGCTATAGAAGCTTTCTCACCTGTTTGCCATTAAAATCTTTTGATTGCAAATTTTAATTACAAACAGAACAGTGTTACAATGTAGGGCTTAGACGTAGTCCTAGGAGAACACTTTTATTTATCTGGGTCTCTGTGTCGATGGAGCGAGTGGTAATGCTTTGACTCCGTTGACGATTTGACGACGGTTCTCGGTTCTCTGAAGGTCCGAGTTGCTCTGGGTGCTGGAGCTTGCGGAGAGGAAGGAGACGTTGAGTGTCTGTATCTGCCTCTCTCACTGTGTATGTAGGTCTCTGTCCGTAGGTGTCTCTGTGTGTGTGTCAGAAGGAGATGATCCCTCTATTTATATCTTGCAGACTGGCTGCTCATGCACGCATATGTAGGATGTGCCTACGTGAGGACGCCACGTAGTTGAAGCTGCGGGAGGTGCATGGATGATGCGCCATCATTTGTGGGTTGAATCCTTCATGCTACTTTTGTGGGCTAACACATAGCAGGGGAGAGGATCTTTTTGTTGCTGAGATCTTGGGTGATTAGCACCCCATCATAGGCTGAATCGAGTCAGAGGACACGTGTCGTAGGTCCATGGCTCAAAGATCTCGGATTTAGAGAAGAGTGATCTAGTAGGATGCGTCTGGGATTGGGCGCATAAAGAGACTTTGGCTTGTAACCTTTAGGAGTCACGGACCAGTCTGGGCGCACGACTTTTGAGGCACATGCGAGTCTTCAGGCGTATGGCCGCTGAGGCGCATGCTAGTGTTTGGTCGGCCACGTGGGTCGTAGCCGTCGGAGGAAAGTAATGATGATGCTGATGTCAGCGACGCTTCGTCTTCTGAAAAAGCTACTAACTGTTCAGTCCTCGGAAGACGTGCTGCCAACTCTCACTTGAGCATTAATTGCTTGATCGGTGACAAGCCAAAATGGGTGCATGGGTTCATGTTGATTAGGACGCATGGATCTGTACTCTGTTGGGCACATCTATACGGGGTGCTTTGGAACTAACGGGCGCGTCTGTATGATACGCGGTGTCTAACCGGCGCATCCTTTTTCATGACGTGCCTTTATTGGTCCGACTTTTGTGTTCTTTAAGTGCTTTAAATAACCGTTTTGACTTGGCTGAATTTGAAGCGTCAGGTTCATCACCATAAATGTAAATTCATTGCACGGGATTCGGAGGGCCCGCCACTTGGTGCATGGGTTTGATTTGCCCGGTCTATAAATAGTGGCAAGGAGAGAGTTTGCCTCTCGTTCTCTCATGTCTTCCTGAAATGTACTTGTTTGCTCGAGCACATTCTGTTGACGAGATGCTCCCGAAGGTGAAGATGCGACGCACTGTCTTTATTCATACACTCGTGAAGGTGACTGTTACATCCAAAAGTCGGGGTCAAAGGCTTCTGAGGCAGGCGGAAGGTGCCTGTTACATCCAAAGATTGGGATGCTCAAGTCTCGTCTCCGTTATACTGGAAGAACCGTAGATCAAAATTGTGGTACTCCCGGCTTTGGAGGCTCTTTCTTCTGTCAGAGTGGGTGTTGCCCATTCTGGTTGTGTTGAAAGCCTCCTTTCGCCACGGATCGATTGCGGTGCTCTCCTCTTCCTTGGTCTTTGGAGAGCTCTTCCTCCCGCTCGGGTGGGGTTGAACGCTCGCCCTTGTTCTGCACAATAAATGCTTTATTAGTCGAAGTACTCCATGTCACGCCCCGACCCGGAATCACCCGAATCATCGTCCTCGCTGGGGCGTGATGCTGCACGAGCCTGGAGTTGCGCTCGTGTAAGGCAAGATGACAAGTACTCAAATGGTTACCTTTGAGTTGAACGTTAATAACGAAAGGCAAAACAGAGTATACGAAAATGATTCACTTTATTGATATTCGAAATCAGATTACAAAGACTTTCGATAGCCCAACGGAATTTGCCAGATTGGCTACAACACTCAGGTTCTCTCTTGCCCACAAAGGATTTCACCATTCCATACATCATGCCTTCTATATCTCGGCCGTATCAATCCTGTTGCATATCCGAGCGTCAATGCGATCGCACGCTTCAATACGCTTCGGCATTCCAAGCCTCAACGCGTTCAAACGAAGCTCCGCCACGAGCAGACCAATCCCTGAACCTGCTAGCAAACTAGTGGGGGATTAGTACTTTCGTCCTCGCTGTACTGATCAAAAACCCACTTAACAAACCGACATTTAGTATTGTATTGATTCATGTAAACATACAATTTAGTTCTCTTTCTATGTTCTCCTTAGGATGAGTTAATGGCATATTCAAAAACTATAAAGCATGACAAGCATGTTATTCAATTTGCGTAAGTAAATAGGCAAGCAATCTCGTGTTTGATTCGTGGCACAACTTAGCAATATCGACGCACTCGCCCTTGCACCGACGCAAGGTGAATACGCCTATCCATTTTCCCTATCATGTTATAAGTGCTCGCTATTTAGGATCCGTCCATACAGGATATATGCATACCTTGCACTTCCAAACCCGTCGCCCTTAACTATATGAAGGTCACTAGCTTTCCGGGCTAGAATGGACTTATATTTATCGAATCGAAATATAAGACGATGTTAACTCTGTGCGGTTGCTAACCAACATCAGAGGCCATCGAAATAATTGCAGCAAGTGGCTTATCACATTCACCAGACGGTCGCTACCCATCTAAATGATGTGCACCAACAATACCGAAAATGAATCCCTCCTAGGCCAAACCGTCCCAGCACCCTGGTGCGCCACGTTCGAGGGAATACCCATGCACGGGCTTTTATATCTTTAAGTCCATTTGACTATGCAATGAATCTTATCTTTCATACAACCAAGCAAGTTCGCTTATCTCTATTTCAATTGGCACAATCGCCCGAATGTCCTCAACGAACGCCCGAAGGCCATGGACATTTCGAAGGGCACCATGCCACATTATCATCTCGTATTTTTTCCGTTAACTTTCTATGTTCTTACGTCTCATACTTCGTTTCATTGTTTCAATGGCATCATGCCTCAACTCAATGCTCGTCAACCGAACGACCCGAAGGTCCCGAACACCTTTTGAGGCATTATGTCATATTCGACAGTTCTGCCATATTCATGCCACAACTGTATTCTTTTGCAAAGAAGCCACCTTTTATTATCTCGTGCACGTAGGCACGTTTCGACACATTTATCATCTATCCTTCGCGTCGTGCACTTGCTGCACGCGTCGAAGCCGTATTTTTATGCTTTAGTATTCAATGTTCGTGGCTTGCGCGCTAGGGCGCTCGCCTATTGTCTTTCAATGTTCTAGCCATTCTAACTCGTGTGCGAAGGCATGGTATGGTTCATGCACTAAGGCACTCTCCGAGTACAGTTATCCCATGTTATTGTGGCTTGCGCACCGAGGCGCTCGCCTTTACGATATTCAATGTTCCAAAGCGACTCGTACACTTATCGTACGATTTATTTCAATTATTCTATCTTAGTGTTCGACATGCAGTATGTTTAACTCTCTATCGAGCCATGCCCGTGGTGTTGATAGGTTAACTCAGCATTCAATGATATGTATTTTACTTAAGCATGACGGAGTAGGAAAGAGAGTTAATGTCCCCCCCACCTTGAGTCGATACGCCTTTATTGTTTTGCCGAGTCGTTGCGGCTCGATTTTATAACTTTGTTGCATGGGCAACTCTCTTGACTTAGCCATTCGAGTACTTTGTACTTCATTGAATTATACGTCCGTTTTGGGCTTACCGTGTCAATGCCTCAGTCCGTCGCAAGACGACGATTTGCTTTCGCGGACCCCTTAATGAATAAGGCAAAAGATCGACCTCTAACATTTCAGCGTAAACGTATAGCCTGCACATGAAACCAACTAAAATCAATACTTGCATCGATTCGGACTTGCGCCTTGGTCGATTCGATTTCTTAGAATCTTCGAGTCGTCTCAACGCACTTATCCTTCAAGGCAACGCGGTGCTTCGCATCGATTCACTCGATGCATTCTTTGGGACAAGGAAACTCTTCGCATCGACTTAGTTCGATGTATTCCTCGGGACAACTTAACACTTTGTATCGATTCGCATCGATATGTAATCGGGTCAACGTAACTCTTCGAGTCAATGACTCAGCATAATGTACCGTGCGGAGCGGGGCATTACATAATATACCACTCAAAACAAGGTTCGTCCCGAACCGAAACCAATACTAAATTTCCAAGGGTTTCATTAGATCATTCCACGATCTCGTCTCACTATCATTTGGGTCGTACAACATAGTTTAGAATGATACACATATTTTAGGCGTCCCACCAATATATGCATTTCAGCCAAGCTCAGTTGTAAGATATCGGAATAATACAAACATGTAACTTCTTATTCTCAATAACTTGTCGTCTCGTACTCTCGATCGGACTCGGGCTCTAGCATAAGTTCTCGTAATTCTATTGCATATGCATATTGATACATACGCGATCATCCAACAAAAGTCAAGGCACACGATGCGATTCAAAATTTGCATTTCTCACTTTGTATATTTTATCGGGACTATCAATTCTACGCGTTGCGTCAAGCCGTCGTGCATCCGATCACAACGAGTCTCCGTAATGCCTTGCGTTCGGCGTCACTATCCAATAATTTCTGATGTTTCACTTCGTATCCTATCTCGACATGATTCTCTTTTGTTGACTTGCAAAAGCATCAACATTCAGGACTACGTCCGCTAGGTGACTTACCTAGACACCGTGCTCAAATCCTTCCGACGCAACTTTAAATTGACATTGCACAAAGGCCACAATCTATCCGACATAACAGTTTACATCGAGTCGATAATGCTCAAGGCAACGATTGCCTTAGCACGAAAATCTTTACGACGCGTCTTACATTCGATTCCTAACGAGTAGGAATTCACTTTTCGAATTTTTGACTTATCCGTCTCGCAACATCGAACATAATTTCGATTCACACAAGCTCGATTGCAAGGTGAATCCGAATCTAACGATTTGACTCGTAAGTCATTCCCTTATCGTTCCCTCTCGTGCATGGCACGATTCTCGTAATCGCCTATCCGAATCCCCAAGTTCGTTGGTAAATTTCTAGTTTGATCGTCGACCAATATAACCATTCAAATATTCATCCAACGAATACTCAAATCTAACTATATATTTCTCAATCGAAAGTTGTTCCAATAATTCTCGATCGTCTAGACTTATCATCAACATGTACCACATTGTATTTGTTATCGATGCAATCTCATATGCGATATCGCATAGGTCATCTTACGGTCTGTAGCATTCAATTTGATTTGGCGGTCAAGTCTTCTAGGGTCAGCTGCCCCGAAGCTATGCTCGATAATTGTAGATTATCACCGAAGGACAGTTTACTACGAACCATGTTATATCTTATTCAGAGCCAAATCACGTTCCGACGATTTCTATGCGACTACTCAATTCCGTACATAACCATTTCTATTGGCGCAACTGATACGCAACTATCCTTCGAGTAGAGTCATGCGTTATCGTCGATGATTCCGCAATTTACGAAACACCTACTCGTATCGAGTTCGAGTCTATCTTATTTTGCGATCGACACACGAGATGCTATACGCATCGAGCAATCGTCGATGACTTATAGTCTCGTCTGATTAATCACCAAGTTCATGATCAACCAGCTCGTTTCATTCTCGTATCGTTACTTATAAAATTTTATTGTGCGAGGCACACTCTATTTTGTATTCTCACATCGTTTACGTTTTCTTACGTATCGATCTCGATACGCCGTATCTATTTCGATAACGTAAGGGTCAACTTTGAATCCATTTCAACGTCAACTTAATTCGCATCACATACATCCAAGTTCACAACAAACTTTTCCATACGCATCGACTCGTTCTCCGATTTGCCGTATCCCGCTATACTTCGATCGCGTAACTGAGTTACCGATTATCCAACATCGAACCCTCAAGTCATACGATCTCGCCCTCTAAGTTTTACGTGTTTTCAGTCGTACTCAAATGAGTTTTGCCGTAACGTAACCAACCATTTCTTAGGAACGATTACCCGCATCAACCAACTTTCTTACCGAAGTCGCACATCGTGTGATTTGATTGCAATTTACATCGCCTAACAATTCTATCGAAATCGCAAGTCGTGCCATTCGATTCGTCTCGCCCAACATTTTAATCAGGATCGCAAGTCGTACGATTCGATTATAATTTGTATCGTCCAACATTTTTATCGAGCTCGGAAGTCGTGCGGTTCGATTTCAACGTTTCGAGTTTCCTATCCCGTTGATCCGATTGTTGCCTCAAGGCATAATCGTTTCGCTAGTTCCCATCATTCGACCGACATGTAAATTGTTCAATCGACGTATCATTCAATGTTACAAGTCCCGCCTTACCGTTCTAACCGATCATCGAAGAACACTTGCATCAACATGCCGTCGTATAAATTCTCATTCGAGACTCGGTGCTATCCCGTCCGTTACGGACAAACCTTCCGCAATTCTCATAATACGTCGATGCAATTCATCGCACAAATGGTATTACATATACCACCCGAAATTGAGCCATTTATCGCATCGGTGGTATGCCATATACCACCCAGAAATCAAGTTACTTCCGTCGCAACGTACTCTTTACGAACCAACGATCTCTTCCGACTCACGATTTTTGCAGTGATCGTGCTTGATCACAGCCGTAACTCTGATTAATCAAAATCCGACGCAACTCGGCCAATGCATTCATTCGCCAACGCAAGCTCGGTGCGCAATCGAACCGATTTCTTTTATCGATTTATAAGTTTTGTTTTCTTCCGTTGCATCTTGTGTAACAATTCATTCTCAATATCCGTCGCACTTCGTGCAGCGATTACTTTGATACCCGTTGCACAACGTGCAATAATTTTACTTTTTACATGCGTTGCACCACGTACAATATTTTAATTTCAATACGCATTACACATCGTACAACGATTTATTTCCGATATTTATCGTACCTCGTGCAATGAATTATTTCCGATACGCATTGCACCACGTATGCGCCTCGTGCAACATTTTATTTCCGACATTCAAAGTCAATGCTCAAATCCATTCAATACATTCGAAATTGACTTATCGCTTTTTATCGCAACGCACATTCGAAATCGATATGTGAATCCGTTTGACACATTCAATATCAACTTTCATTTTCTTTTCAACGTATCACTTACAATCAACGCGTGGCAATTGCTGCCGCAACATTCCACGACTTTCATTGTATCGATGCAACCAACATTTCTCATATCGTTCGTTGCAAACAATGAATATCTCAAATTATAATTGACGACGTGTTGCATCCGCTGCAACAAATCCTTGAATTCATCTATCGTAATTTGTTGCACTTGCAGCAACATGCCTTTCCCGACTTTTCCAGCAAACACCATATAATTTCTAAAACAACACGCGACAAAATTACATGATTTGTATTAGACTTATTGTATGGAACATCCAGTACGGCATTGAGTAGAGTCAAGAGTGATTTCGATTGGTGGTGGGCAACTTTTAGAACTGAAATGAAGCAAGCATCCAGAGAAAATTGAGCCTAGAGCTCTGATACCAATTTGTCACGCCCCGACCCGAAATCATCCGAATTATCGTCCTCGCTAGGGCGTGATGCCGCACGAGCCTGGAGTTGCGCTCGTGTAAGGTAAGATGACAAGTTCTCAAATGATTATCTTTGAGTTGAACGTTAACAACGAAAGGTAAAACAGAGTATACGAAAATGATTCACTTTATTGATATTCGAAATCAGATTACAAAGGCTTTCGATAGCCCAACAGAATTTGCCAGATTGGCTACAACACTCAGGTTCTCTTTTGCCCACAAAGGATTTCACCATTCCATACATCATGCCTTCTATATCTCGGCCGCATCAATCCTGTTGCATATTCGAGCGTTACTGCGATCGCACGCTTCAATACGCTTCGGCATTCCAAGCCTCAACGCGTTCAAGCGAAGCTCCACCGCGAGCAGACCAATCCCTGAACCTGCTAGCAAACTAGTGGGGGATTAGTACTTTCGTCCTCGCTGTACTGATCAAAAACCCACTTAACAAACCGACATTTAGTATTGTATTGATTCATGCAAACATACAATTTAGTTCTCTTTCTATGTTCTCCTTAGGATGAGTTCATGGCATATTCGAAGACTGTAAAGCATGGCAAGCATGTTATTCAATTTGCGTAAGTAAACAGGCAAGCAATCTCGTGTTTGATTCGTGGCACAACTTAGCAATATCGACGCACTCGCCCTTGCACCGACGTAAGTTGAATACGTCTATCCGTTTTCCTTGTCATGTTATAAGTGCTCGCTATTCAGGATCCGTCCATACAGGATATATGCTTACCTTGCACTTCCAAATCCGTCGCCCTTAACTATATGAAGGTCACTAGCTTTTCGGGCTAGAATGGACTTATATTTATCGAATCATAAGACGATGTTAACTCTGTGCGGTTGCTAACCAACATCAGAGGCCATCAAAATATTTGCAGCAAGTGGCTTATCACATTCACCAGACGGTCGCTACCCATCTAAATGAAGTGCACCAACAATACCGAAAACGAATCCCTCCTAGGCCGAACGGTCCCAGCGCCCTGGTGCACCACGTTCGAGGGAATACCCATGCATGGGCTTTTATATCTTTAAGTCCATTTGACCATGCAATGAATCTTATCTTTCATACAACCAAGCAAGTTCGCTTATCTCTATTTCAATTGGCACAATCGCCCGAATGTCCTCAACGAACGCCCGAAGGCCATAGACATTTCGCAGGGCACCATTCCACATTATCATCTCGTATTTCTTCCGTTAACTTTCTATGTTCTTACGTCTCATACTTCATTTCAATGTTTCAATGGCATCATGCCTCAAATCAATGCTCGTCAACCGAACGACCCGAAGGTCCCGAACACCTTTCGAGGCATTATGTCATATCCGACAGTTCTGCCATATTCATGCCACAACTGTATTCTTTCGCAATGAAGCCACCTTTTATTATCTCGTGCACGTAGGCACGTTTCGACACATTTATCATCTATCCTTTGCGTCGTGCACTTGCTGCACGCATCAAAACCGTATTTCTATGCTTTAGTATTCAAAGTCCGTGGCTTGCGCGCTAGGGCGCTCGCCTATTGTCTTTCAATGTTCTAGCCGTTCTAACTCGTGCGCAAAGGCACGGTATGGTTCGTGCACTAAGGCACTCGCCGAGTACAGTTATCCCATGTTATTGCGGCTTGCGCATCGAGGCGCTCGCCTTTGCGATATTCAATGTTCCAAAGCGACTCGTACACTTGTCGTATGATTCATTTCAATTGTTCTATCTTAGTGTTCGACATACACTATTTTTAACTCTCTATCGAGCCATGCTCGTGGTGTTGATAGGTTAACTCAGCATTCAATGATATGTATTTTACTTAAGCATGACGGAGTAGGAAAGAGAGTTAATGTCCCCCCCACCTTGAGTCGATACGCCTTTGTTGTTTCGCCGAGTCGTTGCGGCTTGATTTCATAACTTTGTTGCACGGACAACTCTCCTGACTTAGCCATTCGAATTTGCTTTCGCGGACCCCTTACCGAATAAGACAAAAGATCGACCTCTAACATTTCAGCGTAAACATATAGCCTGCACATGAAACCAATTAAAATCAATACTTGCATCGATTCGGACTTGCGCCTTGGTCGATTCGATTTCTTAGAATCTTCGAATCGTCTCAACGCACTTATCCTTCGAGGCAACGCGGCGCTTCGTATCGATTCACTCGATGCATTCTTTGGGATAAGGCAACTCTTCGCATCGACTTAGTTCGATGTATTCCTCGGGACAACTTAATACTTTGTATCGATTCGCATCGATACGTAATCGGGTCAACGCAACTCTTCGAGTCAATGACTCAGCATAATACACCGTACGGAGCGGGGCATTACATTCGATCGGGTCGAAGTGGAGCGCATATGCTGAGACTTCATGATGCGCATAACTGAGACTCTGAGGAGATGCGCCTGACTGAGACACTGAAATGATGCGCCAAACTGAGACATCGAAGAGATGTGCCTGACTGAGACGCTGAAGTGATGCGCCAAACTGAGACTCTGAAGAGATACGCCTGACTGAGAGCGCATAGCTGTAGACTTAGGGTCTTTTCTTTGTAGAAATTCTTCTTTGTAAAGATTTTTTAGACATATAATAGACTCTTATATGAAAGTAAAAATCTTCTTTTAATGTCTATGCTTTTGCTGTTTACTGTGCCAAGTACTTCATTTGAGCTCCCTGGCGCACGTAATGTTAGGCGCATGGGATTTTTGGTCCTGAAATTCCATGCTTCTACAAGACCCCCTTCAAAGTTTTCAAAACGTTTTAGCAAGTTTTGGAATACTTTGAATAAGAAGCATGGTGGTATCTTCAACGGGGCGCATGACTGTTCGGGCGCATGATTACTCCGCACATCAGTGATGGGGCGCATGCTCCTCTCAGTTAAATGATAATGCTTCGAAGTAACCAACAAAAGATTAATGATGATCTTTTTGGATTATTTGCAGTTATCATTTCGCAGAACCACAAGCGGCGGCTGATATCACTCCTTATCGGTTTCCTCGTATGCCCAAGCCTATAAATAGGCGTCTGATGGAGAGAGAGGGTTCTTCTCCACTTTGCTTTTTTCTTCTCTAGAGTTCTTCTTTCGAAAAACCCTAACTTCTTCTTTCACGAGATGGCCCCCAAAACTCCTCGCGGTGGTGCTGGCAAGGGGAAGGAGCCTGCAAAGTTCGTCGAGGAGGACGCTCCTGTCACCATCATGACTCCAGTCGACGTTCGACCTGTGGTGACGGGTGGGTGTGATCTTCCAACTTTTTAGACGAGTCTGGAGCACATGGATGAGTTGCATCATATTGTTATGCCCTAACTCTTTATCGCCGATGCGCATGGACTTCTGTCCTGATGATGCGCTGAGGTTATTCCGTCGACGCGCATGGGTTTAGGCCCTGATTAAGCATCGAGGTTTTACTGCTGACGCGTATGGATTTATACCCTGATGATGCATCGAAGCTTCACTGCTGACGTGCATGGGTTTAAACCCTGATGATGCCTGAAGCTTCACTGCTGACGTACATGGGTTTAAACCCTGATGATGCACCGAAGCTTCACTGCTGACCTACATGGGTTTACACCCTGATGATGTGCCGAAGCTTCACTGCTGACGCACATGGGTTTAGACCCTGATGATGCGCCAGACTACTTGACACACCCAATATTTTGCCTTCTTAAAGCTTCTATGTTGCCTAACTTTTGTCTTTGTCGTGTCAGTGTCGATGACTATCCCTTTGCTGAATGAAGTCCTTCTGGATGCTTCTCTTTGTCAAATGGGAGTTGATTTCGACGAGAAGGTTATTAACCCCGCGAAGGCTGCTATCCTATTGAACCAGTCTTCCGAGAGAATATTGCAAATTCGAGATCAGTCGCCTATTTTTCTTCAGAGTATGATGGAGAGCGGCAAACTGAAATCTGCTGAGTCCGAGGATACGACTTTCTTAAAACCTGCCTTTCTATTTGGTGACCGCTTGACCTCCACCGAGGCGAAGGTACTGAAGATCAAGGAAGACTGGTTCTTCACTGCGAAGGGCATGGTTCTGTACATGCGGTAACTTGAACGCCAATTGCCGCTGACGGCCTTCTACCGTTTGGCTTCCCAGAGAAGGATGCCATGGGAACTTACTCCTTCTCAAGGAGGGGCAGTGGGGGGGTACCCTTTCGATTGATGTTACTTCGAATCAAAAAGATACCTTGGCCGTCTAGCGAGCCGGGACCTCGTTCAGTTGCCGAACTTTGCGCCCTAGGAGCCTTTATAGTGATGTCCCTAATGACACTTTTGCCTTTGGTGCTTCGACCTTTGCAAATCGGATGCTAACATCGAAGGTTATGTATCCGAAAGCTGGCTTTAGGGTTGAAGGTTGGTGTCACCACGTGTCGAAGTGGGACGAGTTGACCCTTTAGGTGTTGTCAAAATTTAAGGCTGAGCTTAAAGAGATTGGGCTGACTGCCGCTATCCGTGCCACACAGGCCGGCGTAGACCTCAATAAGCATATGTTCCTTGCACTCCTGGAAATATTCAATACCCAGACTGGCACTTTCTTTACTCCAGTAGGAGAGTTGGGATTGGCTCTCCATGAGATGTACGAGGTGTCCAAGCTTCCCTGTGGCTCGAAACCGTACGAGGAATATTTTCCATCAAATGAAGAGATCTTTGTTCTGGAAAAGAAGGCCCCGGAGATGATGGCTATTTTCAAAGAGGTGGCGAGCTATCATTATCTGCTGCAACAGAAGGACAAAGGCAAGTCACAGCCTCATGTGACTACTTGGAGGGATTATGTCTTCAAGTAGGACCTGGCGGACTCTACGAAGGTTCGATCTACGACTCCGCAGGGACTGAAGCCCGCGGAAGTAACCTCCGAAATGAGCCGACTAGGCGAGAAGGCTCCTCGTTTAAATGAGAGTGGCGAGGATGTATACAGCTGTTTCTGGCATTGCGTGCACCGGATGTCATCCAAGGCAGTATTGACTGCATAATTGATGATATGGCTCCGGGACAGTGTGTTCTCAGGTGGGTCAGGCTCTGTGGAGAGGGTAACCCGGAACCTCATTTTGCCAGCAGTGAAACTGGTTTTTGGTCCCCCCTTTGGCTCTCCTTCCCGGGATGGTGTGTAAGCTGCTGCGGGGTTTGAGGGATTTTGCTGACGACGTGGTCCATAAGAGGTGCAGAAAAGACAACTTTCCCCGAGCTGAGCTACCATTCCATTATCTGATGGGATGGTTAATTCTGCATCACCCGAACGTGATGAGTCCAGATCCTGAAGACGATCACATTGAAGGTGACGCCTTTATCTGTCGCTATTGTAAGAGGAAGTGGCTGCACACCGACGTCCCCGTCTGTAGAAGAGTTTTGTCTTATCTTCAGGGGTGGGAGGTCATCAAGGTCAGTCCCATCTTCAAAAATTTCGAGGCTGACCAAGATTTGGAAGACTTCGGTGAGGATGCGATCACTCTGCCGAAATGGGGATTTCGTTGGTTGCAGAGTATTCGGCCTTTCCACTTGGTCTACCGCAACCAGAATAAGTGTTATCTGGAGCCATATCTGCCGAGCCGGTTTGCTCGCCAGTTTGGTTACACCCAGCTAATGTTACGGAACCCCAGTAACAGTCTGGGGTTTGCTAGAAGTTTACTGGATGGAGCACGGGGTTGGCAATATTACAATGCCGGGTGCACTGGGGTTCGTTTTAATACACCAGTTCACAACCCTCAGCCACAGATCCTGTATTCGATCGTTAAGCTGTATTGCTCCATGAATAGTGTGGCTCCTGATTATGATAGGAAGACTAGTTTCATCGTTGGAACTCAGCTAGAGGCTACGAAGAACATGTTGGTGGTGGCCCGGTCATATCGTCCACCAGAGTTGGCGGGATATCGGGCTGCTGCTGCCGCATCAACGGGTGTAACACCCACTTTTCTAAAATAAGGATAATTTTGAACTTTTATAATTTTGATTAATCGATAATAAGATTTAACTCATGTTGTAATTTTTGGTAATTTTTTTAATCAATTTAAAACTATTTAAAATGTTGAATTGTGATTTTGATGGTTAACTAGTTAATTTCTAGTTTTGCTAAGCTTAGAGACTAACCATGGGGACTTAACCATGTGATTAGAATGACTATTTACAACTTTTTAGGCTAAGGATATTTTGGTCATTTTGTGACTTTTGAATTATTTAGAATTTTGATTAATTGGTAAATTTTAGATTATTTTAATAATATTTAAATTGATGTATTATGATTTTGGTCATTTTTTATATTTTAATATTTTGGGAAAATTTTATATTTTTAATATTGTTTTTATTGGATTTGTTTCGTTGGATTTGAGTTTCGTCTCGTTCTGACTTGTATTGTGACCCGGGTAGCTTGAACTCTAGATGGGACCCAATATTAAGTTAAGCATGGCTCACAAGAC
Organism: Iris pallida; assembly: GCA_029216955.1. Classification (NCBI taxonomy): domain Eukaryota; kingdom Viridiplantae; phylum Streptophyta; class Magnoliopsida; order Asparagales; family Iridaceae; genus Iris; species Iris pallida. The sequence continues at coordinate 25,123 of JANAVB010022750.1, read as the reverse complement.
CCAACAATAAGTTAGTTAATTAAACTAATTCTTATCATGTTAGAATGGTTAAGTTAGAGACTCAAAACTAGATCATTTTGATCCCAAACTTGAACCCAGTCTAGACTTAACCATATGAGACTAGAGAGGGGCAATTAGGACATTTTCCATTAGCCCTAATGGACTCTTTATGGCAGCCACCTTTAGGAGAGAATGATTCATTTCATTCATTACAATCTTGCCTCTTTTATTTTCCTTCTGTTCTTCCCCAATTTTAGAGAGCCTTCCCATTGATTTGATCTCCAAATCAAATCATTCCTTCACCAAATCTTCCCTCAATCATTCCCATTCTCCAAGGGAAGGTTGCTACCAAGGATTCGAAGAGGAGTGCAAGGAGGAGTGTCCACTTTGAGGGATCTTCGTATCGGAGCCGTGTCCTAAAGGATTTTATTGGGATTCCACTCCCAATAGGTAAAACCTATCCTCTAAATCGATTTTCTTTGCATATAAATTAGTTTTGAATCCGTAGAATCCATCCTCATGCATATGTCCCATTTAGATTCAAATTTGAGGCCATTTAGAGCTTTCTTGAGGATTTTAGATATGTGTCTTGTGTCCTACTTGATAGATCCCAAATTAGGACACCCCATGTGTATGTATGTATGATAATAGTTTAAATAGATATTTAAATTCAGTTTTATAATGGTTAGAGAGTGGATTGATCTTTGTTAGGATGGTTAGAATGAGTTTCATTTGGATACCTATGTTTGTATGCAAGTATCTTGGCCTATATGTGTTCTTTTGTCAAATCCGTCATAATTTTCATCCACGTTTTTATTAACCAAAGCAACTTAGAAATGTCATAACTTTTAGCTTAGGACTTCGATTTGTCTCCCTTTTTTTTACAAGAACTGTATCGAAGTTAGCTTTCCAAATATATATTTTAATAAGCCAAATTCTTTCTGTAACTTTCTGTAGAATTATTTGAGTGTCATCTGTACAAAAGACGAACGTGTTTCGGTATTTTTGCGATTTCGGGAGCTTCCGGACACGAAAATACGATCCGTTTAAAGTTTCGAAAAGCTAACACAAAGGGCTACCACATACTTTAATCGTAGAATTTAGAGAATGTCCAATTGGTGCAGTATTGGTTTTAAGTAGAAGAGTGACTATACGATATATGCATTTTGTGTAACCTATGAGCCTATATAGTATGGATATTAAATGAATATAGAGTATGTAATGCATGATATGTTAGATGAATAAAATGATATATATATATGATATATTTTCTCTTTACATTAATGTATATATATGGTTGAATGCAAGCATGTAGGAATGCAATTAATATAATGCATATAAGCAATGCATGAATGAAAGAATGATATACAATGTATGCATGAAGATATATATGTAATGATAGATATGAATGCATAATGTATAAATATTGTAATACAATATATAATGATAACATGTATGGTAATGTAGAGTATATGATGCAAGCATGAATGAATGGAGAAAATACATGTATATAGGTAATATAGAATGTAATATATGAAAGGAATGAATGATAATATATAACATGATATGTAAGGTAATACAAGGTATGAAATATATGATGTGTGCATGTTTGTATGTCTCTATGTTAATGTATGAAATGATATGAATATACAATGTATGCATATGTATAAAACATGTAGGTAATGCATAGATGCATGAATGAAATGAATGTTTGCAATATGTTAATATAAATACAAGTATCTAATATGCATGAATGTAAGTATAATATAATACAAGTATACATGTAAGTATCATGTAAATGTAATATACATGATATGTATGTATGCATGTATACAAGGTAAGTATGTATGTATGTATTTCTATAAACTGAGTTAACCTATAACCTTTTACACACATGCATTCATACACCCTTTGACATCATGTATCCCATATCACATACACCTACCTATCACTAAATTTTAGAACATTAACACATATCCTTTCACACACATGCCAAACACACACATACTCACTTACTCTTTTACCTCTCTTTCTCTCTCTCTCTATATATGTATGTGCCTATATATATAGCTTTTCTATATATATCTATGTATATGAATATGTGAATGGTGATGCATATATATATATATATATATATATATATATATATATATATATATATATATATATATATATATATATATATATATATATATATATATATATATATATATGTGGGATGTACATATAGGTAGCCTATATGTTATAAGTGTACTACAATATATTAGATATATATATTGTTATGTGTATATGTGTTTGTGGTTTGGCTTAGGCATGATATAGCCTATAGCCTAGGGTTCTTAGCCTATGGTGTGTCTGTTTGCCTAGTGAGAGTTTAGTTAGACTTGTTTAGTCTTGATTAGGCCTAGAATAGACTAGTTAGACTAGTATAGACTTGTTTGGTTTAGGTTTGACCTAGTTGACCTAGTTTGACTTGTCTAGTTGACTAGAGTTGACCAAAGGTTGACTTTAGCCTAGATTGATCCCAAACTTCATGTAGATGCATTGTAGCAGTCTATTTCCTTATTTTAGACTTGTTATGACTTGTACTATTCTATAGGAGATAGACACCACTCCTCGGACAGTATATTCTTTTCGGACATTCAGGATACCAGGCGAGTACATTCTCTGATCATTTCATATCCTGCTTAGAATTATTTTCCTGTATTAAATTACTTTACTTGATACTGTCACGTTGGTCACACGAATTAGTACAATATGGATCCCTCCCTGAGATGTTATCCCTTCAGGGAGCATCGGGTACTCTATGTTCTGTGCGTTTCACTTACATGATGTATCACTATGCTCATTTGGTTCTTTGATCACTTATGACATATACTCTTATGATCACAGAGTCTTCTTTGAATCCTTATCCTATTTATTGGGTTTCCCAGAATCCCCATTTATGGGACTACTATGTACCACCCTTTGGGGGCTTACCACCCTTTGGGGGCTTACCACCCTTCGGGGGCTTACCACCCTTCGAGGGCTTACCACCCTTTGGGGGCTTACCACCCTTCGGAGGCTGTTACATAGAATCATAACGTAACCTGGTTGGATCCTTGTGTATTAATTGGGGGTACGGGGGAGTATAAATAGCCATGTGAACAATTCCAAAGTAGAATAGCCATGTACGCCTCTTTAGTATAGCCATGTGCAATCAAGCCATTCACATGTCGACTTTGTACTCTAAATCACTAGTTACTGTTAGTTCTTTACTTATAGTCGATATTTCTGTTACAGTTCTCTCTCTCTATTTATATACTGCATTTCTTCAGTATCTATATCTTACTTTACTGCATGATTATATTTTCTAACCTGCTATGAACTGTTGAGATGTATTGTGCTCGCTCCTGTCCTGACTGGACCTGTTGATAAATTTTACAGATAGCCTAGAGGTTGCCTGCTAGCCTAGAGGAGACACATTAGAGGTTGTTTAGATAGCTATTTCAGTTGTCTGGATTTGTATTTACTTTATGGATTACTGTATTTGAGCTTTGAGATGTATTTCTGGATTTGTGTATCTTAGACACTTAGACTTCTATCTGCTGTATCTCTTTTGGATTTCATGTTTTATCTATCTTTTATTATGCTCTACCTTAGATGTGATTGAGTTTACATTCTGCTATGTCACCCCCATTCGGCAAGTATAAACTGTTTAGCCTTATACTGTTAGATGCATGAGACCTAGGACAGCGTTCTACCGCCGATACTGCGGCGTAGGCTGGGCGCTGTTACGTACTCGTACCCTCACGGTGGGTGCGGGTCGTGACACGTTTTTAGTGGTGGCCCATGCAGGTCGAGTTTATGTAGTGGTATTCGAACTAGAATATCACTACAGCCTGCAGTAGGATTAGGATATATTTTTGAAGGTACACAATCACAGTTAGGCCTCCTTAAGAGATTCCTGGGACGACCCTTGAAAATCTTATTTTAACTTCGATTTGAAATCTATTTTTCCCCTGATTTGATTTACCTTTACTTCCTGTTATTGAACTTGATTTTGATGGATTGTTGTTGAATTTTGAATCTTGATGTTAGTGGTTGAATTTGAGTCTGTATTTATATGATTTTGATGGATTATTGTTGAATTTTGAATTTGATGTTAGTGGTTGAATTTGAGTCTGTATTTTTTATGATTTTTGATGGATTATTGTTGAATTTTGAATCTTGATGTTAGTTGTTGAATTTGAGTTTGTATTTATATGTATATGTACCTTTTTTTTGGAATTAAGGTATAACCTGATAACATACTTGATAAGGACAGTGAGAAAGGTAAAAGTCTACTTTATTATGGAATTTAGAATTTATTGCAGTCATATTTGCTAGCATGACAAGGACGAAGAGCCTGATATAGCTATACTTATCTTAGTTATGAAATCTAGATTTTCTTGCAGCCATACCGGGTGGCGTGGTAAGAATTCTAGATAACATGATTATAGGGTGTATGCCTTATTATGGACCCTATCGTTTATTGCAGCTATGCTTATTGGAATGACAGAATTCTGACAACATAATTTCAGAAAGACGCATATGATTATCAGATTGTACCTTAAATATTTTTGAACATATTTTCTCTACTTTCAGTCCTTAAAAAAAGAGAATTGTTATTTGTTTGTTTTGTTTTGTTTCTCATTATTTAACTTAAGAGTAGCTTTAGCTGTTTTTATAAACTTTGTGTAACTTCTTACTATGAATTTCTTCTTAATACAATGAATCAATGATTTTACTAGACCTTATCTTGGATTTGATAGTTTAGCTCTGGGTTTCAAAATGTTCCTTCTTTTAAACGGATAAGCAGAACAGATTTTATCGTTATTTCCTTCTTGCTACTATCCTTGTATTAAATAATAATAATAATAAAACTGTCTTGATTTCACCAATCATCTACTTGCAATCTTGGTAGGAATCTAAATGTTAGTCTTAACATAGAATTAATTTTTATATTGGGACATGAGAATATATGAATATATATATAGCAGACACTTGCCTGATACGTATGCATGCTGTACTTTGAATTCCAACCTATCTAAATACATATTAATATGTTGTTGATGTTTAAATTGTCAAAACTCCAATATTTCTGGTTCTCTGCTTTTTTCAGTTTAAATTCGTAATTCAAATATAAATTTCATGTTAGTAGTTTTGTTTATATCACTGCACATGTATGTTATATACAGGATTTCAACTCTTAAGGGAATTGGTTGAGTTTTGTGTTTGAATTTGACAAATCTAAGACTGTGTGCATATTAACCCTTAATACTGGATTCCAAATGTTTAGTTCAACTTGCTGTATTATTTTTTTTAAAAAATGTAATATTTAGAGCTGTGTACATTGTTGTATGTAGGAATATAATGTTAGGTTTATACTCTTACATGTTAGGTTGTGATAAACATTGGGTTAGTTGATGTTGAATTTCTCCAAATCCTAAAACTGAATACATGTTAACATTTCACATTGATTTCCAATGTTTAGTTCAATTTCAGATTTAATATGTAATATTGAACTGTATGCATAGCTAAATGTATGGATAGTATGTTAGGATTTCTTCTCTATCATGTTAGGATGTATTGGAAGCATTGATGTGATGTTTCAAATCCCTAAAAATCTGAAACTGCATTATGTTAATATTATATTAGTTTAAATGTTAGCTTATTTTCAGATTTTGTATGTAAATGCTGAACTAAAACTGGGTTTAACCTTTCAATACTAAAGCTATAACCCTGTACAAGGACACACACACCCTAACTTAGTATACACTGCCATGTAAACCTAACCCTCCCTCTCTATGTTATGTTCATATATCTATATAGATATATATAGAGTTTATGCATACATGTTATAATGTATATAGATACATAACTAAATCTCTACCTCTTTATATATATATATATGGTTAGCCATGCATGCTATGAGTAAATAGGTTGTGCATTGTAGATTGTTAACCAATATGTCATGAGTAGTGTAACTGGATAGCTATTACTTTGAAACCCAAATCCTCATATACACTTTCATGTATATTTCACATACACACATGCCTACTATCTAACCATATGAACATGTCCACATACACCCATATACACACCACATAACCTTTACATAATGCTAGCTTTTCCCCTTCTAACACTCTCTCTATATGTATATATATTGTGATTGGATTTTAATGCTCGATATTTGTGCTTTAAATTTTGATTTTGATTATGCCTTAAAGCCTTGATGATTTGTTATTTCTGTATCTTTTTCAGTTTAACACCGCTGATTGCTTGTAAGTTTTGATACCCTATGATTGTTTTGGTCTAGTGTAACTAGTATACCTAGATGAGACTTTCACTACCACCGTATGCCATGACCCTGTATGTCGTCCTTTTAAATCGTATGATTTGTTTAAGTTCTGAGACTTTGATTGTGGGGGTTTGACCTAGAAGAAGTACAACCATCTTAATTTCGAGGACGAAATTTTTCTAAGGAGGGTAGACTTGTAACACCCACTTTTCTAAAATGAGGGTAATTTTGAACTTTTATAATTTTGATTAATCGATAATAAGATTTAACTCATGTTATAATTTTTGGTAATTTTTTTAATTAATCAATTTAAAACTATTTAAAATGTTGAATTGTGATTTTGATGGTTAACTAGTTAATTTCTAGTTTTGCTAAGCTTAGAGACTAACCATGGGGACCTAACCATGTGATTAGAATGACTATTTACAACTTTTTAGGCTAGATATTTTGGTCATTTTGTGACTTTTGAATTATTTAAAATTTTGATTAATTGGTAAATTTTAGATTATTTTAATAATATTAAATTGATGTATTATAATTTTGGTCATTTTTCATATTTTAATATTTTGGGAAAATTTTATATTTTTAATATTGTTTTTATTGGATTTGTTTCGTCGGGTTTGAGTTTCGTCTCTTTCCGACTTGTATTGTGACCCGGATAGCTTGAACTCTAGGTGGGACCCAATATTAAGTTAAGCATGGCTCACAAGACCCAACATTAAGTTAGTTAATTAAACTAATTTTTATCATGTTAGAATGGTTAAGTTAGAAACTCAAAACTAGATCATTTTGACCCCAAACCTAGACTTAACCATATGAGACTAGAGAGGGGCAATTAGGACATTTTCTATTAGCCCTAATGGACTTTATGGCAGCCACCTTTAGGAGAGAATGATTCATTTCATTCATTACAATCTTGCCTCTTTTATTTTCCTTTTGTTCTTCCCCATTTTAGAGAGCCTTCCATTGATTTGATCTCCAAATCAAATCATTCCTTCCCCAAACCTTCCCTCAATCATTCCCATTCTCCAAGGGAAGGTTGCTACCAAGGATTCGAAGAGAGTGCAAGGAGGAGTGTCTACTTTGAGGGATCTTCGTATCGGAGCCGTGTCCTAAAGATTTATTGGGATTCCACTCCAATAGGTAAAACCCATCCTCTAAATCGATTTTCTTTGCATATAAAATTAGTTTTGAATCCGTAGGATCCATCCTCATGCATGCGTCCCATTTAGATTCAAATTTGAGGCCATTTGGAGCTCTCTGAGGATTTTAGATATGTGTCTTGTGTCCTACTTGATAGATCCCAAATTAGGACACCCCATGTGTATGTATGTATGATAATAGTTTAAATAGATATTTAAATTCATTTTATAATGGTTAGAGAGTGGATTGATCTTTGTTAGGATGGTTAGAATGAGTTTCATTTGGATACCTATGTTTGTATGCAAGTATCTTGGCCTATATGTGTTCTTTTGTCAAATCCGTCATAATTTTCATCCACATTTTTATTAACCAAAGCAACTTAGAAATGTATAACTTTTAGCTTAGAACTTCGATTTATCTCATTTTTTTTACAAGAACCATATCGAAGTTAGCTTTCCAAATATGTATTTTAATAAGCCAATTCTTTCTGTAACTTTCTGTAGAATTATTTGAGTGTCAGCTGTACGAAAGACGAACGTGTTTCGGTATTTTTGCGATTCGGGAGCTTCGGACACGAAAATGCAATCCGTTTAAAGTTTCGAAAGCTAACACAAAGGGCTAAGACATAATTTAATCCTAGAATTTAGTGAATGCACAATTGGTACATTATTGGTTTTAAGTAGAAGAGTGACTATACGATATGCATTTTGTGTAACCTATGAGCCTATGTAGTATGGATATTAAATGAATATAGAGTATGTAATGCATGATATGTTAGATGAATGAAATGATATATATGATATATTTTTCTTTACATTAATGTATATATATATGATTGAATGCAAGCATGTAGGAATGCAATTAATATAATGTATATAAGTAATGCATGAATAAAAGAATGATATACAATGTATGCATGAAGATATATATGTAATGATAGATATGAATGCATAATGTATAAATATTGTAATGCAATATATAGTGATAACATGTATGGTAATGTAGAGTATATGATGCAAGCATGAATGAATGGAGGAAATACATGTATATAGGTAATATAGAATGTAATATATGAAAGGAATGAATGATAATATATAACATGATATGTAAGGTAATACAAGGTATGAAATATATGATGTGTGCATGTTTGTATGTCTCTATTAATGTATGAAATGATATGAATATACAATTATGATATGTATAAAACATGTAGGTAATGCATAGATGCATGAATGAAATAAATGTTTGCAATATGTTAATTAAATACAAGTATCTAATATGCATGAATATAGTATAATATAATACAAGTATACATGTATGTATCATGTAAATATAATATATGATATGTATGTATGCATGTATACAAGGTAAGTATGTATGTATGTATTTCTATAAACTGAGTTAACCTATAACCTTTTACACACATGCATTCATACACCCTTTGACATCATGTATCCCATGTCACATACACCTACCTATCACTAAATTTTAGAACATTAACACATATCCTTTCACACACATGCCAAACACACATACTCACTTACTCTTTTACCTCTCTTTCTTTCTCTATATATATGTATGTGCCTATATATATAGCTTTCCTATATATACTATGTATATGAATATGTGAATAGTGATGCATATATATATATATATATATATATATATATATATATATATATATATATATATATATATATATGGGATGTACATATAGGTAGCCTATATGTTGTAAGTGTACTACAATATATTAGATATATATATTGTTATGTGTATATGTGTTTGTGGTTTGGCTTAGGCATGATATAGCCTATAACCTGGGTTTTAGCTTATGGTGTGTGTGTTTGCCTAGTGAGAGTTTAGTTAGACTTGTTTAGTCTTGATTAGGCCTAGAATAGACTAGTTAGACTAGTATAGACTTGTTTGGTTTAGGTTTGACCTAGTTGACCTAGTTTGACTAGTCTAGTTGACTAAGTTGACCAAAGGTTGACTTTAGCCTAGATTGACCCCAAACTTCATGTAGATGCATTGTAGCAGTCTATTTCCTTATTTTAGACTTGTTGTGACTTGTACTGTTCTATAGGAGACAGACCACTCCTCGGACAGTATTCTCTTCGGACATTCAGGATACCAGGCGAGTACATTCTCTGATCATTTCATATCCTGCTTAGAATTATTTTTTGTATTAAATTACTTTACTTGATACTGTCACGTTGGTCACGAATTAGTACAATATGGATCCCTCCTGAGAATTATCCCTTCAGGGAGCATCGGGTACTCTATGTTCTGGGCGTTTACTTACATGGCGTATCACTATGCTCCTTTGGTTCTTTGATCACTTGTGACATATACTCTTATGATCACGGAGTCTTCTTTGAATCCTTATCCCATTTATTGGGTTTTCCAGAATCCCTATTTATGGGACTACTATGTACCACCCTTTGGGGCTTACCACCCTTTGGGGCTTACCACCATTCGGGGGCTTACCACCCTTCGGGGCTTACCACCCTTTGGGGCTTACCACCCTTCGGGGGCTGTTACATAGAATCATAACATAACCTGGTTGGATCTTGTATTAATTGGGGGTACGGGAGAGTATAAATAGCCATGTGAACAATTCCAAAGTAGAATAGCCATGTACGCTCTTTAGTATAGCCATGTGCAATCAAGCCGTTCACATGTCGACTTTGTGCTCTAAATTACTAGTCACTGTTAGTTCTTTACTTATAGTAATATTTCTATTACAGTTCTCTCTCTGTTTACATACTGCATTTCTTCAGTATCTATATCTTACTTTACTGCATGATTATATTTTCTAACCTGCTATGAACTGTTGAGATATATGTGCTCGCTCCTATCCTGACTGGACCTGTTGATAAATTTTACAGATAGCCTGGAGGTTGCCTGCTAGCCTAGAGGAGACACATTAGAGGTTGTTTAGATAGCTATTTCAGTTGTCTGGATTTTTATTTACTTTATGGATTACTGTATTTGAGCTTTGAGATGTATTTAGGTTTGTGTATCTTAGACACTTAGACTTCTATCTGCTGTATCTCTTTGGATTTCATGTTTTATCTATCTTCCATTATGCTCTACTTAGATGTGATTGAGTTTACATTCTGCTATGTCACCCCCATTCGGGGAGTATAAACTGTTTAGCCTTATACTGTTAGATGCATGAGACCTAGGACAGCGTTCTACCGTCGACACTGCGGCGTAGGCTGGGCTGTTACGTACTCGTACCCTCACGGTGGGTGCGGGTCTGACAACGGGAGGCACTCAGGAAGATCCCCAGCTGGAAAGAGGCGGTCTGACCCAGAAGCCGGTTCGTCTGCACCAAAAAGGACGAGAAAAGCGACGAATCCAAAGGGGGGGCTACGGGAGTGCCGCCTATAACGCCAATGGAATCAGTTCCTGCTGAGGTAAAGACGTCCCCATAGTCTGGCTCATTATGTCATTTTGTGACATATGCTTTTTTTTGTAGGAACCGCTGAAAAGGAGACCTCGAATTCCAAAATCGGGTGTTAGCAGACCAAAGGAGGTGGCAGGCTCATCTGAAGAGCGTATTCCACCGATTGTGATGTCTCCCGTGGAGGAGACTCCGGACGATGTCATTTCTGCAGAGATTTTAGTATCTATATTATGTTGGAAGGGAAGCTGAGGATGCGCATTCCCGGGATGGTGCAAGCCGCCGGGGGCCTTTGGCATTGAGGACCCAGCAGATACGGGACGTCCAGATGAGGAAGTGGAATGGAGTTTATCCTCTTCGGATGACGTTCTCCAGAGATGAGTGAGCCTGTTGCGGGAGCAACAGACATGATTGAAACAGAGGAGAGGGCTGATTCCCCTCCTTATCATGATGGGGAGGTCGGCTGCAGCGTTGCCGAGCCCTACCCCAGACTCAGCAGCGGAGGCTGAGTGGCTGCCGACCGGGAGGTAGCGATCGATTCTATCCCCGCAGAGGGATTCGATGATGAAAATGAGACTCGTCCGCCGAGCCTGACTCCCGGGAGCCGAGTCAGGAAACAAGTGCTGATCTCGCTGCTTTGCCAGAGGGGGAGGGTCCCGTACAGCCTGCTGATAGTGTGTTGGAGACGGAGAGGTAGCCCCTGACTTCGGTGGTCCCTCCGAGCTTGAGAAGGGTAAGGGTTTGCTGGAACCCCTTGTTGCTCCTTCTACTTGGGGTACAATATCGACACCCCTCTCGGCTCCTTCCATTCTTTTGGCTCCTCGGGCCAGCGGCGAAGTTCAAGCCCCTGTTGAGGGAGAGTCCTTTGATGCCGAGGTTCCAACCTCGTAGATTGAAGTCGGCGGGTCTTCTTCTGGTCCGCCATCTAGAGCAGCTCCTCCAACTCCTGCTATGACGCCGCAAGTGCTGGCGGATGCGGATCAGCACGTGAAGTTTATCATTGAGGTGGTGTACAAGATGCTGCAGAGGGCCGTATCGACAGTGATGAATGCCAACAGGAGTTTCGAGGGCAAAAACCATGAAGCTCCCTCACTTTGGTGATACGTTCCACTAGGGCCATGACCATATGGCCGAGATTTGGAGGCATCGATGGCCGAGCTCGACCAGCTGCTTTTCGAGTTTCAGAGTATCCAGCGAAATGATCTCTCCGCTCTGATAGAAGCAGAAAATGAGAAGTTGATCGCTGAAACTGAGTCATCTTATCAGGCTACCGTGGCTATCTGGGAACGCAAGGTGGCCGAAGCTGAGGCTGCGGTGGAGAGGCTATCTCAGTCCACGCAAGAGAAGGTGGAGTTGCGAGCTGCGTTGGACGCTAGTATAGCGAAGGTTAATGCCAAGATTCGTCTCCTTGAAGACCAGCGGGCCCAACTCTTGTTAGATGCTGAGCGAGTCCAGGCTGAACATGTAGCATCTAAGGAGGAGGAAGCAGCTTTCACCCGCCAGGCTCTTTTCCTGGCCCACAGCAGCGGCAACAGTTGGACGAGAAGTATGAGGATGACACTTCCCCTGAGGCTATAGAAATGATGCGTCAAGAAGCCGAATGCCGAGTCCTGGTGACCGCAGAGACTCGGGCGGAAGACTTGAAGCATCGGATCGAAGAGCTTTTAGCCAATCCCGGTGATGCATAGGGATTGTAGCCTCTCCTTCTTTTTTTGTTATTTTTGTAATTTGCAACTCCTGCTAGGGATGTAATCCTTTACTTTTAAATAAAGAATAAAGAGTTTTGTGGTGTGATCATTCTTGCTGTCATGAACTTGATGATTTGTGTGGACTTATTATCTTTGTACCTTGGTTTTTAGGTACAGATAATAAGTTTGAAAGAACCAACATATTTCACAGAGGTAATGTGGACGTGGTAAATATGGATTCAAATGTCAGAATCTTCCTACTAAGAGGTATTATGGACGTGGTAGGAGTGACTCTGGGGAGATACGCGGAACTACTCAGAGGTAATATGGACATGGAAGTTCTGCGATCAATGTACGGCAACGGGGTTATCTATACGGATGTTTACTCAGAGGTATGTGGACGTGGTAAACATGATGGGTAGCATAGTCTTACAGAGCGTAAGATTCCACTTTGTAGGGCATAGAGGAGCAACTCAGAGGTAATGTGGACGTGGTTGCCCTTCTACTGGAGAGAGAATACAATGGAACAACTGGGTTCCGAAAGCAGAGGATTTTTTTGTGTAAAGGGAGGTGTATGTGAGCTCTGATGATCAGGTCCACTGATTCTCTTGCTAGTAGAGATGGAAGTACATATCTGAAATATGTCAAGAGTAGTACTTAACTTGCCGTTAATGGACATCATAAACAAGTCCCCGTTTAATCTGGCAAACGATAAGCACCGTTTGAGTATACCGTCTCTATGATGAAAGGTCCCTCCCATTTGGGCTCGACTTTCCTGGTGTTTTGTGTGTCAAACCATCGGCCTCCTGACGGCCAGAACCAGGTCGCCTACTTGGAAAGTCCTCTACTTGACCTTCTTGTTGAAAGCCTGTGATATACGGGCTTGATAGAGTCGATGCACTGTTGAGCTAGGAGACTTTTTCGTCAAGTGCCTCCAATTTCGCAGACGGCGACGTTGATTATCTTCTTTTGTTAGTTGATTTATGATCGCTACACGGAGTGAGGGTATCTGGATCTCGAAAGGCAGTACGCTTGCTCGTAGACCAAGGAGAATAGTATGTTGCCCGTCGGGGTCCGTACCGTTGTGCGGTAGGCCCAAAGGCATTGCCGAGCTTTTCGTCCCAGTCGTTTGTTGGATGACACAACCTTTTTGAGTAGCATGATGATAGTCTTGTTAAACACCTCGCCAATCCGTTTGCTGTCGGATTGTAGGCGTCGATGCCATGTTCTGAATACGATTTAGTCACAGAATCTACTGAAAACATGGCTGATGAACTGTGGACTGTTGTCATGGATAATACTACGGGGTACCTGAAACGGTAGATGACATGATGCTTGATGAAGCTGATCATCCTAGAGCTTTTCACTTCCGCCAGTGGAACTGCTTCTGCCCATTTGGAGAAGTAGTCAGTGATAGCTAGGATGAAGTGGTGTCCCCTGGATGAAGAGGGGTAATCGGTCCTACAATGTCCATGCCCCAAGCTTCAAAGGGCCAAGAGGCGACCGTAGGATGTAGTGGTTCCGACGGTGTATGGATGAAGTCGGCATGAAGCTGACAAGCATGGCACTTCTTAGCATAGTCTACAGCATCGACTGCCATGGTTGGCCAGTAGTAACCCATGCATCGCAGTCGATCCTGCAACTTAGGCCCAGGTTGATGAGCCCCGCAAGTTCATCATGAGCTTCTCGAAGGGCTTCGGCTGCTTCTTCGTTGGACAGGCATCGAAGGAGAAGTCTATCGTAGGAGCATCGGTACAGCATTTTAGTAGCTGTATCGTAATAGAATCGAAGGAACGCCTCCTGACTGAGATGGCTTCTTTCGGGTCTTCTAGGAGAATTCGTAGACAGCAAAGTCGATGAATGGGAACCTCTAATCTCGGACATTGATACCAGCACTTGTTGACATGGCATGGGCCATTTGTGAGTATAGGTTTTTTAGGACAGACCAAGTCTCGACCAACTTCCGTGACATAGTGCTGAGTCCCGAGGGGTGCTGCCAATGAGGCTACGAGGCCAGCCAGAGCGTCAGCCTCCAGGTTTTGTAATCGAGGTACGTGTTCTATGAAGAACTTAGTGATGGTTGAAATAATGTTCAATGCAACTTCATGGTAAGAACAGATCTTCATGGCGAACTTCGTATTGCCCTCTGATTTGGTTAACGATGAGTTTTGAGTCGCCGTAGGCTTCCAGATGATCCACCAGCTATTGCGCCAGCTGGAGTCCCATGATGATAGCGTTGTACTCGACAACATTGTTGGAGCATGGCTCCGAAAGGGAGTAAGCACGCTGGATGACCAGCTGATCGGGGGAGACTAAGACTACCCCCACTCCGGCGATAATTTGGCCTTCGGGGCCTGTTCTTGAAGCGCCATCGAAAAACATCCACTAGACGAAGCTTTTTTCGGTGATGTTTGATTCTTGGACCTCATCCGGGATGTCTTCATAGAGTCTGGAGGACTCTGGGATGGGGTGCGCAGCTAAAAAGTCGGCCAAGCTTGACCCTTGACGGCTTTTTGTGGAACGAACACCATGTTGTACGGCGTCAACAGGATCGCCCATGTAGCTAGCCGGGAGTTCAATAATCCTGCTTCGTCATGAGAACCCTGAGCGGATTGACTCGGGAGATGACATAAATTGTCTGGCCCGAGACATAATGGCGAGTCTTTTGGATGGCGAACACCAAAGCCAAACACTCCTTTTCAACGGGGTTGTACCGGTGTTCGGCCCCGATCAGTATCCTACTGAGGTAGTAGATAGCTTGCTCATAGCCTGCATCGCTGTTCTGAGCCAGCAGAGCACCAAGGGAACGATCTATGGCACGGACGTAGAGGAGAAATGGTTTGTCTGCGACGGGTGCCACCAAGACTGGCGGGCTCGTCAAGTAAGCCTTGATATCATCGAAAGCTTTCTGGCATTCCTCTGTCCAGACGTAGGAGACCCCCTTCTTCATGAGCTGGGTGAAGGGTTGACATTTCCCGAAAAGGTTTGCTATAAACCTTCGTATGTATGCAAGACGCCCCTGCAGGCCTCGAAGTTCTCGGAGGTTCTTCGAGGGTCCATGTCAAGGATGGCCTTGGTCTTCTCGGGATTGACATGAATGCCTTTCGCCGTGATAATAAAGCCCAAGAAATTTCGCTAGAAACCCCAAGGAAGGATTTAGCGGGGTTCATCTTGAGTTGATGCGTTCGCATGAGATCGAAGGCTGTCTTTAGGTCATGTAGGTGATCACCTTTGAGACGGCTCTTGACAGCGATATCATCAACATAGCATTCGACTATTTTGCGATGTTGACGGAAGATGGTACTCATAGCTCGTTGGTATGTAGCACCAGTGTTCTTCAAGCCGAAGGACATCACTGTGTAGTAGAAAACCCCTTTCGGTGTCCTGAATGACGTGTGCTTTGCATCATCGGGGGACATTTTGATCTGGTTGTAGCCCGAATACCTGTCCATGAAAGACATGCGTTCGAAGTCGCATGTATTATCGATCATTACATCGGTGATCGGAAGCGGGAATTCATCTTTCGGACAAGCAGTATTAAGATCTCTGAAGTCGATGCAGACTCGTATCTTTCCATTTTTTGGTGAGAGGGACGTCATTGGCCACCCAATGGGTGTTGTTCTTCACGGATATACCCGCTGGTCAGGAGTTTGTCTACCTCTTGATCGATAGCGTTCATGATGTCAGGACGAAAGCATCGCTGTTGTTGCTTTATAGGCTTAGCATCAGGCAAGATGTTAAGTCTGCATCGTGATCCGGGATCAAGTCCCGGCATATCTTCGTAGCTCCAAGCGAAGACGTCGATATATTCTTTAGCCAGTTGGATTAAAGATTCTCGGTCTGGTCCCTTTAGACTCTTGCTGATGAAGATGGGTTTGGAAGAAGGTCCATCCCCATGGTCGATCTGCTCGACTTTGTCTTCGGTAGGGGGTTCACATAATTAAAACGAGACTCCCACTGTGCTCCTAGACATTGAGCCCAAGGTTCTTCCTCGAAGAATTCCGACGTTTGGTCTTCGCCTTTATCTTCTTGAGATTGTACAAATGCCAACTTGACTGATAGCACCTTCTTGAAGACTGAGCCAATACTGGTATCAGAATCCCAGGTTGATGCTTCGGACGAATGAGAATGTTCTACTTCTTCTGCCTCCGAACTCTCTGGAGTTGCCGGTGGCGTGACATAGCCCACCCCCCGTCGAGTTGATGATAGTAGTCCTGGCTTTCCTTTAGGTGTTGGGAGCCGGAGAGGAAGATGTCGACCCTTGCTGTAGTTCAGGCCTTTGTGCTTTTTAGACCGTAACCCATCTTTTGGATGAGGTACTTTGCCTTGTTCGTGTACCGATAGACTTGTATTCTGTCGGTATCTGGTTCTTGCCCGAGTGGCGGGAGGTCTTGATGACGCTCGACTTTGCCGAAGATGATGGATTCTTCGTCTACGAAACAGACACCTTGGGACGGGACTACTCGATTTACATGATTGACTGTCGTTATTTGTGTTTGCAATGACCGTAGAGCGTTATCTAATGTATACATGGCATTCCAATGTGGAAGACTAGAATAATTAAAAGACACTCTATTATTGATGAAACACAAGATTTTGTCCTGCGGGATTATATTGTCCAGAGAGGGTGCATCTACATCAGCAGATATATACTCCCCTAGCTCTTCATCTCTGAGTACTGGGGTTGGATCAGAAAAGTCTACCGTAGCTTTGACCTTGGAGTCCGAGAGGGCTATGTGGGCCTTCTCCGGCAGCTTGGATGAGACGGATGATGGCGGAGGCTTGCCTTTAAGACGCACCTTCAGAGGTGCCTCAACTGCGCCTTCAGTGATTGGTGCCTTCCCTTGTAGTTTTGCCACAAGGGGAGCCGATGTTTGAGGCGGCTTTCCCTTGAGCCGTATCTTCAAGGGAGCTTCAGTAGGTGTTCTACCTAGAGAAGTTGGTGCTTTTCCAGGTAGCTTGATGGTCATGGGAGGCAGCATCTGAGGCGGTTTCCCTTTGAGTCGAATATTCAAAGGAGCGTCGGGAATCATCTCTGGCTCCATGTCCGGCTCTGCTGTCATTTCTGCTTCATCGTCAGCATCATTGGCTTCCCCTTCGTCGGACGACTTGTACAGGATAGAATCAGTAAAGTAGGCTTCGACCCCCTTGAAAGGGTCAATGTCCGCAAACTCTGTCCGAATGATGTCATTGGTGGACACGTACTTCATACATTAGTGGAGTGTAGATGGCACCACCATGTACTCATGCAGCCACGGACGACCAGTAGGAGGTTGTAGTTGACGTCAGCGTCCACGACATAGCAAGTCACCTCGGTTCGGAGGTTACCGATTTGACACTTCAGCCGTTTTTGCCCAGCGGCTCGCTTTTGCTAGCATTGAAGCTGCTGATTGTAGTGTTGGAAGGTGCCAAATGGTACATTGGGATCCAGTGTTGAGAGTATTCGGGATGATGCTGAGGGAAGACCCTGGATCGATCTGAATCCGCTTCACCTTGACGGAACCGACATACCATGTATAATACAGTGGCCTGTTATGTCGGTTGTGCTTGAGCAGCATGTCTTGTTGGGTGAAAGTTATATTGGGGATAACTTCATCCGCACAATGGTAGTGCGCACATGTGGTTGGGGTATCCTCAGGCTGCTTGACCTGACTGATGAAGGATTCAGCATCCTTCAGGGCTTCACAGAGAGCTTCACGAGTGTCCTTGGAAAGACGAAAAAGCTCAAACAGGGATAGGCGGACAGGAGTACTGGCAAGTTGTGCCAGCATGTCGAAGTTGTGGGGCTTGGCTAGCCCCGAAGCATTCTCCTTTTGCAAAGGCTTGTCAAAACGGGCCTCTACATGCTTCAGTTTATTGGCTGCTGGAGGCCTGGATGGGCCCTCTTTCTGGGCAGCAGGGACGGTGCAAGAAGGCACCACCTTGACGGCAGCTTCGTTAGGTTGGGCATTTTGATGTGAACGCATCTGTACAGGAAGTGCCTCTTCCGCAGAGGAAGAGACCAAGCGGCAAGACTTGATCTTCCTGCCCTTGGTTTGGAGGCAGAGCGTACCTCCGGTTGAGTAACCTCGGAGACGAGATCGGGGTGAACCCATAAGATCTCTCCCCGAGATATGGTGAGTGGGATGAGTCCACTCACGTTGTCACGAGTAGGTGGTAGATTGACCACCTCTATTGTCACCTTTGGGATGGGGATGACGCCATCTTGTGTTGTGGTTGGCGGCAAGGTGCCAAATTGGAGAGACACCTGGTGTAGAAGCATAGAAAATAATAAATAAAGATCCATGCGGCCACGGAGCCTCATGGGCTCAGAGAGTTATGCGGCTCAAGTATCCATGCGGTTCAAGCATCTATGCGGCTCAAATAAGCTCTATGCGGCTCGGAGAGGAGACACGTGGCCTACAAACAGCTCTTCCATTTTGTCCTTTACAGCATTAAATGCCTAGACGGCTGACAGCTCTGACAAGGTAACAGTTCTGACACAAAGATATATTATGACTCCCTCATAATGACGGACTCCTTGGGAAGCAAAGAAAATCTCTAACACGATCCCCCGAGAGTCAGAAATTGTCATGCGGCCTTGACAGGTAGACAGTTATATGCGGCCCAAGCGGAGACTCTCCCATGCGGCCCAAGCGGAGGCTCCCCCATGCGGCTTACGAAGACTAGCTCCATACGGCTCACAAAAACTAGCCCCATGCGGCTCATGAAGACTAGTCCCATGCGGCTCACGAAGACCAGTCCCATGCGGCTCATGAAGACTATTTTATGCGGTTCACAAAGAAGGCATTCATCATGCGGTCATCTACACTCATGCGGCTCAAATCATTACCATGCGGTCCAAATGTTCAGGGGGCCACTCTCAAGCAGCCTTAACACGTGGCCAGCCTTATGCGGCTCAAAGAGGAGCAACTTTCCTGCGGCTTAGATTTCTGCAATGGCTTGCGGTTACAACACGTGGCATGACAGCAGGGCACGTCCATCAAATTGATCAAATCCCTCAACAAATCCAATAAAATATTAGGATCAAATCAGATCATTGGCAAACAAGCAAATTGATGACACGTGTCGAGAAATCCGAGGTTGGCATGATAAATCAGGAGGATTTATGTCAATCAGCATTAATTACCCACAAAAGATTTGATGCAATCACATTTATTGCTCAAATCTCGATGAACGGCCCAGATCCAATGATCCTTAGCCGCCGACTTTCAAGAATGGACAATCATTGTAAACCCTAATGAAGCCCCCCACTCTTATAAATAGCAAGGTGCCATTCCTTACGAAGATATACAAACATATACAGAGAAAAAGATACTGAAATATATATAGAGAGAGAGACACATAGAGACATACATAGAGACATAGAGAGCCAGAGAGCCTGAAGAGAGAGCATTTCTTCATCAACGCCCAGCAGTTCTTCTACAGAGCCAAGGCTGCACCCGATCGTCCAAGGAGTAAGGCAGAGCTGCCTCGCTTTCCCGAGCCTCTACCGTCACCCCAGAATCTAAAATAAACAATTGTACTTAGATTGTTGTACCTAGGTTTTCGTCCCTAGGCTTTCTTGTACAAGCGAGTTTGTATTGTGAAGTAAAAGTCCTGTCCTCCGATAATTGTTCTGTTCTTTTATATTTCGTGGCAAACACGATGGCGACTCTGGGGACAAACTTCTCCACGGCTGAGGAGTTGGTGACGCAATCGGATGCAGCCAAACTTGGCTTCATGCAACAGAAGATGGTCGCCCGCTTCGACCAACAGGCGTTTGAAGAAATGCTCTCTGAAGAAAGTGCTGGCCCGGTCCAGAAACGACCCGCACAAAGAAAGCTCGCTGCGAGTGGAGGCCAAAATCATTTGCTCCCACAAGCTCTGGACGGGGTACTCTCTGCTACCCAAGACGGCGAATGCGATTCTCATACGGCTCCACTTCGAGCCGTAGAGGACTCTGCTGTCCCCAAGTCCGGCAGAGGAAAGCACTACGATGCTGGACTTGCAGGAACAAAGGATGATTCTATGTGCCCCAAGAAGAAGCCGAATGCTCATATGACCAAGTCTGCTAACCACATCCAGGACACTCATGCGGCTGAATCTGCCAGCCGCATGAAGGAGGTCTATGCGGCCAGATCATCCAGCCGCATGAAGAAAACTCATGCGGTCGAGACTCCAGCCGCATGAAAAAAGTCTATGCGGCTACGCCTGTCAGCCGCATGAAGATTGTTGATGACAGCCGCATGACGTCTGTTCCACGTGGCTCTGTCTTCGACCGCCTCTCTATGGTCCTGATCTCCTGTGCTCTCAAGAAGACATGTCTGACTCTCTCCAGTATCACTTAGACTCTTCCTACTATGTGCCCTTACGCACTAGAGCAAAGAAGTCTAGGGCAGCGCGAGTTTGGCAAGCTCGATCCGCTGATCCGACCTTGACCATCCGAGCGTCCCGCATACCGTTATGCGGGCCTCATATGGGAAGTTGTATAGAACCACTCGAGTCCAGCCCCCGACGGCAAACAAACAGAGAGGTTCGCAAAAGTCTTCCGAAATCCAGGGAGCAAACATGGTCGATCCAGACCCATCTGACTTGCGTGGGGCCATCCTCCACAAACGCAAGAAAAGAGAAGGCGCATCAGGGTGCAAAAAGTCCTCCCACGGACGTCACTGCACCCAAGTCATCGTCAACTGCTGTTGTAATAACGCGACAATACAAAAAGACCGGCAATTCGTCTTTCAAAGACTACAACAGCCGTCTTCAGAAGACGAGGCACTTCCCGTCGTCTCTTGCAACTCTGCTCAGAAAGTCCCCGTCGATGGAAGAGGGAAGAAGATGAATGTTCCCAGACCGAAGATTTCAACCACGATGACTAAAAGACTGTCGTCTAAGCGGGTGCCCACCACCAGAGTTTTCCAAGGTACTCGTACTAAGACGAAATCTGCTACAGTAGGAGATTCATCGTCCACACCACTGGGGGTTGCTGGGGCTGGGGGTAGCACTCCTCCGAACCTCCACGACAATCCGATGTTCCAGGAAGACGAGCCGGGGGAAACAACTCTCCTATCAGATGCAGCAAACCCCGACGTCCCCGAGGACGTCCACAACTCCTAAGACGAGGCGAACTCGGAAGCTGGGGGTACTATCCCTTCTGAGTCCGAACCATAGGAAGACATTCCCACATATCCCGATGATTTCTCACTACAGGGGTATGATTCGGAGGGTTCGTCCTCCACCGTTCCTTCCATCTCTCCTCATGTAAAGACGGTGTTCATGACGGACAGCAGCCAAGGTGGTTCCAGTGATCGCCAATACATCGACACTCTGGAGGCCATACTGCTTGCCTTGGTCAAGTCTGTGGACGAGATCAAAGCGGCCCTTCCAACTCTGTAAGGAGGGATGCCTGGCCAAACAAGCGCGGGTCCCGCAGTCAACACGGACTCGAATTCAACGGCACCGAACCCGGGAAACAATCCTCCTGAAGTAACGGCCCCCACCGTCGTGGATGAGGCCCGCGAAGCGAGAAGAGAGGTCCAGGAGCTCCGAGCCATGTTTCACGCTCGAGAAAATTCTCAAGACCTTAGAATACGGCAACCGTACCCTGCTGCATGGAGGGATGTTCCCTTCCCGCCAAGATATAAGCCATTCAATATCAATCCTTATGATGGCAAGACCTCCGCAAGTCGGTACATCACTTACTTCGAGGTCACCACCGACCATCTGCCCCATGATGATGCCATCCTCACACGATTATTCATCGGGGCATTGGAAGGAGTCGCCTTCGACTGGTATCGCAACCTGCCAGATAACTGCATCCACTCCTTCGCTGGCTTCAAGCGCATGTTCTTGGAGAGATTCTACGAAGTAGGACAGGACATCACAATGTCCACCCTCATGGATGTCGTCCAAGGGAAGAAAGAGCTGACAAGGAACTATATCGAGCGGTTCCGCCAAACCGTAATGAAGTTGCCATCTGGAAATCCGGATTCCTCCTTGATTGAAATTTGCCAAAAGAGATTGCTCCCAACAATCAGTCTCTGGATGGGCGAAAGTCAATTCAAGGACTGGAAGACATTTATCATCAGCCACAAGCGCCGAAGAACGGTTGAAGAAGGCTCGCTAACTGGGATTGCACATCTCAGAGGGAGAGGACAAGGGCAAGCGTCCCAACGCCAACACCAACAATGGGGGTAGCCCCCAACAATCGAGACAACAAGGGCAAGCAGGCTATGGTGGCCGACACAGCAAAGAAACCTGAGCCAAAGCCGATAGACAAACAGTGGCCACAAATCACCTACTTCTTCGAAGACGGTCACGTCAAGCCCATCTTGGACATGCTCATACAAAGAGACAGAATTCAGCTTCCTCTACCGAGACGGGAACCGCGACCGACAGAGATGGAGAACCCAAAGTACTGCCATTACCACCGCTACGTCCACCATGCTACACACGACTGCTAACTAAAATGGTACATCCAAAATCTCATCGATTCGAACGCTCTGGCCATCGATTTCGAGGAGGTAACAGTGGCAGCCAATATGGTGTCGGTACAATTCGACAGCTTCCCTCCGACGGAAACTCAAGACGGTGTGGTCCCCATCCCTCTGGCGACAATGGAGATTGCTAATCTTCCACCTCTCCGAGATCAGACTGCTGGTCTAGTGCCCCTCACCACATCACGAGGGGAGGTCATGTGGGTCCATCCAGACTTGGTATCAGAAGTGACTCAGCCCATACCATCTTCCATTTGCAAGAAGAAGAGTAGAAAAGTCAGGTCCTGCCACACAATCTCGGCAGATATCGATGAAGCTATAGCCATCGTCACTCGGTCTGGGGCACAATCCCAACCCGTAGCTGACAACTCGGCTGAAGAACATCAGTTCGCTACAACCGACGCTCCGGGACCGGCTCAGCCTCCGACGACCGACAAGCCTAGGCCGAAGGAGACTCGCTTTGACAAATCCCTCCGAAAAGAGGCACCGCAGGGGCTGCAGAAGCCCTACAACTTCGACATCTTAGCGCAATTGGCCAATACATCGGCCAAGTTGTCATTATACGAGCTTCTGAGACTCTCAAAGGATGTTCGTGCGGCTTTGAGTGATGCACTTCAAAATGCCGATGCGTACCTGGCTCAGGTCAACCTCATGGGAGAGAACCTGCTTGCAGATCTCCAAGACAGCGCTTGCACGGGAGCGATGCCCAACATTGTCTTCACTCTGCAGGATATGCTCATCAAAACCAACCTGCACGATCGCCCGTTATATTACACTGGATACATCGGCGACGTAAAGGTGGATCGGATGCACATTGATCCTGGTCTTCCATAAGCATTATCCCAAAGGGTCTGTTACATCATCTCCACATCCCAATGCATCGCCTGACACCTACAAGCACCGCCATCAGCGGTTTCAATTCGGGCAGGAGCTACCCAATTGGAAAGATTCGTCTGAAGTGTCAGATTGGCGATCTCCAATCAGAAGTCACCTGCTACGTCATAGATGCAGACACTTCTTACAACATCCTTTTGGGGCGCCCTTGGATACACGATTATATGATCGCGCCTTCCACGCTGCACCAATGCTTCAAGTACGTCGACAAACACGGCTTCGTGAGGACAGAATTTGCCGACATCGATCCCTTCAAAGGGGTCGAATCCTACTACTCAGACTCCTACCTGTACGAAAAGTCAAAGAGGCACCTTGGTGAAGGAGATGTGCAAACTTGTACCGAGTCAGCCACAGGATCAGAAGAGCCTCTGACGATCCTTCTCCAAGCTCGCAAACCGGGCAAGTCCGTACCCCTTACCGCCACTCTGCTTAAGGACGCGATCAGCCTCTCGGCACAAGAAGAGCAAATGATAATCCGGCTGCCAAGGTCTGGCCCAGTGCCAAGACCTACAACGGAGCTACTGACAATCAGACTGCCAAGAGTTGGCCAGCCACAAACGGAGAAGCTCAATCCCTCCGATAAGCTAATGACGATACGCCTTCCCAAGAAGAGTCGTCACCCCGATACGAGGTCTGGGACTTCTAGCGAACCAACCACTCCCCGTCCAGCATCGAGTACCAAACTGGGGGTCGCTAGTCTGCCAACAACTCCGCGCTCTCCTCCACCACCTGAACCCTTGACGATCAAGCTGCCTAGGTCGTCGTCCCAGTCTTCGTTTATACAGGGGGTAGCCGAAGAGGAACCGGAGCTCGCCAAGTATGTGGCTGCCCACACTGATGTTCCCTTCACAGATGATGTAATCCCCCTAGAAATGATACCTTATCATCAATAAGGGCTATCTTTGAACTACCTCGAGCTTAATAAGCTTTGTACAATGTATGCTATGGAACACGGTGTAGGCACTCACCTACACACACAGGTAACAAATGTGTACACCGCAATCCAGCTTACTCCAGTGGAAGACGCTTATCGCATAATCGAGGAAGGGGACCATCCAATCATCTTCGGCCGGAAGGACGATCCGCAGCCCTTCACCGTAGAAGAAGTCGACCTTGAATCAGATGTCGGAAGACTGCCTCTGTATCTTTATAGCCCCCAATCCAAATATCTCATGCAAAAAAAGCAAAAAAA
>JANAVB010022749.1:0-30037 GCA_029216955.1 Iris pallida | reverse complement strand
TATACCATTCACTCCCTCGCTGTCTTTTTCGTACGATTTCTCCAATAATACTCGTAAATTCTCGGTCATTCACTATCGCCAGTCCCAGCTTCTCTCTTTGTTGATCCCATATACAACTCGAAATAGGACACTTACGAAATAAATGTTGACTCGTTTCATTATGCTGTTGGCAAAGCACACACTGTAAGCTGTCCACCGTCACCCCGAATCTCTGTACGATCTATCAAGTGTTAGCAACCGTCCATCCATTAATTTATGCATACTGTATTGCATCTTCTTGGCCGGCTTCTTAACCCGGATGAACTCCACGTTCCTAATCTTCGTATGTACTTCCCGCAGCAGATCATATACCCGCCTATGCTCGAATCCCCCGCTTAGAGCACCTTCCCAATGCCAATGGTCCTTTTCACCCTCTGGATCAATTCTGATCTTGCGAATTGCTTCTGCAAAGTGCCGTGTCACCCCATGTGTGTCCGGCCGCCATATGCCATTACACAGAATAGTACCCACTGGTACTCCAACTCGCGCCCGACCGCGCATACACCCCGCTCTTCTCCACCAAGCTAGCATGCTCTAACCAGGGATCATACCACAAATCTGTGGACATTCCATCCTTCATAACCCGCCCAATATGTTGCTTTATTTCCTGTCGATTTTGCAGCAAAGTTTTGAAAGTAACCGACGCATTACTATTGTGGTTCAGTGCCCAAAAGTTGTTGTCTTTTACATACTTGCTATGCATCCAACGTGCCCAAAGTGACTTGCCCTTAATGAATTTCCAAGTCATTCGCAATGCTGCTACTGCCTTCAATGTTCGTAAGGAGCACAGTCCCACTCCCCCTTCGTCCTTCGGGCGACATAACGTATTCCATCGTATCGAATGAACGCCCGTGCCACACGAAGTCCGCACAAATTTTTTCCATCTGTCGAATGGTTTTAGATGACAGCATAACAGTTTATAGCCAGTACATTACAATCCCTGTTATGACGGATCTGATCAACTCAATCCGTCCTCCGAATGACAAGTGCTGCGCGTGCCATCCCTCTGTACGCCGCCGAATATACTCTACCATGCTCCAACATTCAGCTTCTCTGGCAATAATTAATATAAAGCGGAATGCCCAGGTATTTTACAGGCAAGGTGCCTCTCGAAATACCAAGAATGTGCGCATATTCCCCCTAGTTCGGACAGTGTAGATTGAAGAAGATGGAACTCTTGCCTTGATTTAGCTGTAGACCCGTCATCTCACCAAACTGACGTAGCAGCAAGTCCAGCTCTTCTAATCCCCCCTTGATGGCCCCAGAAATACGAGTAAATCGTCCGCATAAATAAGGTTTGAAACTATCGGTGTAACCCACTTCTGGATCGGGATAATCCGCTTCTGTGCCACCGCAACCTCCATGAGACATGAGAAATACTCCATGATGATGGTGAATAAATAAGGAGATAAGGGATCTCCTTGCCGAATCCCGTGATTGCTTTTGAAGAACCCGTACGGAATCCCTTTCATGAGGACTGAAAAAGACGGAGTTGTTATGCATTCCTGGACCATATGAACCCATTCAGCATCAAAACCCATAGCAAGCATTATGTGGCAGATAAACCCTCTATTGAATGAATCATAAGCCTTCTTTAAGTCTACCTTCAGAAAAGCTCTCCTCCCGCCTGGTTTGTTAAAATCTCGAACAAGCTCATGAGCTAGAAGATTGTTAACAAAACTTGCGACATACTGTAGTAAGAGTCACAAAACGTCGCTAAATACAATCAGCGACGTGCTGCGACTAAACCGTGACTTGTTCTTTCCAAACCATAATGCTAGTCGCTATCAGTCGCCAAACGTCGCTGAATACGACGTTCAGCGACGTCACTTTATACGTCGCTAAATACACAAAAATAGCGACATATTTAGCCGGAGTCGCTAATGTCGTCGCCAATATGACTTATTTTGATAGTGGTTATCGACTATAGCTCTGCCTTTTATAAAGGCATCTTGATTCAGAGAAATCAACTCCTGTATCACAGTCTCCATACGCCTGCACATTAAAAGAGTAATTAATTTATACAAAAATTATAATATGAGATTGGGTGATAGTCAGCTAGCGTCGTCGCTCCCTCCTTCTTTGGTATTAGAGTGAGGAAAGTATGATTCATCTCCTTCAATATTCGTCGATTCTGAAAGAAATCTCGTACCATATCTAATACTTCAAATTTAATAACTTCCCAATGTTCATTGAAGAACATGCTGCCAAATCCGTCCGGGCCCAGTGCCTTGTCTGGATCTGCCTTCTAACTATCTCTTCAAGTTTTGCCATCTCAACTCTAGCTCGCATTATGGCATTCCCGTAGGAAGAAACAAGCTTTTTACATATAACTTCAGGGAAGATATTACGATATGAATTCTGATTGTATAAGTCTGAGAAATACCTGATGGCCTCCTTCTGCATATTCTCATTCGATACCATTTCTTTTCCATCAGACCCAATGATCTTTCCCATTTGATTATGATGTTGTCGCATACGAACAATATCGTAGAAGAACCATGTACACTTGTCCCCTTTCTGCAACCAAGCATATTTCGCTCTCTGGGCCATTTCTATCTCCTCTAACATCCTTAGCTTCCCCACCGATTGAACCATCACACGTTCTTCCTCGGCCAACGCTAGGTTTGAAGGTTCCGCTTGTAGCCGAGTTTGGACCCTGCTCAGTTTCTCCTCCTCATCTGTAAACAACTTCTTCGGAATCCTCATATTCCAGCACTACAGTCTCGATTTAACGAGCTTCAACTTATTCAACAGTCGAAATTGAGCATTGCCTGTGATACCCGCCTGCAGTCCTTCTTGTACCGTCGCCTGGTAACCGTCCATATGCCTCCATTTATTATTATAACGGAAGGGACGTGTACGTTTCCTGTTGGGTGACACAAGGCTCAAGCTCAGCGGTGAATGATCGCTCGTTCCTACTTCTAACCCCACCACCTTCTGATCCGGGAAAAGTCGAAACCATTCTTGGTTACCCAAAGCCCTGTCCAACTGACATACTACCCTATTTATTGCCGCCTTGTTATTCCATGTCCATATATGACCTGTCTGCTCGATCTGTTGAATCTCTAATTGTAGCAGACAAGTTCGAAACTCCTGCAGAATAGCATCCGGAACCTCCCGCCCTCCAATTTTCTCGTGGCGAAATAACATCGCGTTGTAATCTCCCATGAGTACTAACGGTAGTTTGTATTGAACTGAAGCCATTGTACTCATTTATACTATCTCCTGCCAAAGTTTGGCTCTCTTTCTTCTATCATTATGGCCGTAAACTGCACCATATATGATTTGTAACCCACCCATGTTACGGAATAACATAACAATCATTTGTTTCGACACGTGAATCACCGTACCATCCCATTACCGACTATCCCACCGAAGCCAAATATGAGCCATGTTGCACATTGATAAGTTGTTAACCTGCTTCCAATGCACAGGGGTTCGCCCACTCAACATCCTCTCCGTTTTAATCTTTGTCTCCAACAATGCACAAATACTAAAATTACCTTTCCTCATAACATTAGAGATCTCTCACCATCATCCCAAGGAGCACGCAACCCGGACGTTCCATGTCAGGATCGACATTTATAAACTATTGGGGTCCCCAGTAGTCTCCTAACCCATGGCCGCTGAGGTCGAGCCATGTTCGTTGCCTTCTTGAAAGCCCTCATCTCCGCCTATTTCTTGAGTGCTATGTATTAATGTCTGCCACCTCGAGTTATCGATACATACTAAAGCACTAGATCCTAGCGCATTATGCACTGGTCGATTCACGTCCTCCATGGATGCCCCAGCATGCCTCTTCCTGTAATGCCCGCTCCGCATTACGCTGAGATGTTGACTCAAACAGTCAAGTTGACCGAATGAAATGTATCGATGTAAATCGATACGAGAGTTACGTTGTCCCGAGCAATACATCGAACTAAGTCGACGCAAAGAGTTGCATTGTCCCAAAGAATACATCGAGTTAAATCGATGCGAAGTGCTGCATTGCCCCGAAGGATAAGTGCATTGAGTCGGCTCAAAGATTCTAAGTAATCGAATCGACGAATCGACCCAAGGCGCAAGTCCGAATCGATACAAGTATATTGGTTTCATGTGCAGGCTATCCGTTTATGCTAAAATATTAGAGGTCGGTATTTTGCCTCATTCTCAACGGGTCCGCAAAACCAAATCACCGCCTCGCAACGGTTTGGGACTTGGGCACAGTATCCCAGAATTGATCGAGTAGTTCAATGAAACAAGAAGTGCCCGAATGGCTAAGTCAGAAGATTTGGCCGTGCAACAAAGTTATGAAATCGAGCCACATCGGCTCGACTAACAACAAGGCGTATCGGCTTAAGGTGGGTGGACTGACTATTCTTTTTTACTCCTTCATGCCTAAGTAAAAATGGATCATTGTATACTAAGTTAACCTATCAACGCCACGGATGTGGTCCGATCAGATGATAAATCATAGTGTGTGTCGAACACTAGTTACAACAATTGAAATAAAATGCATCAAATGTACGAGTCGCTATGGAACATTGGATATTGCAAAGACGACCGCCTCGGTGCGCAAGCCACAAGAACATGGGATAACTGTATTCGGTGAGTGCCTTTGTGCACGAGCCATTCCGTGCCTTCGCATACGAGTTAGAAAGGATAGCACATTGAAAGATTATGAAGGCGAGCGCCCTAGCATGCAAGCCACGAACATTGAACATTAAGGCTGAGAACATGGAATTACAGTATCGAGGTGTGCATCGCATGCACGACTCGAAGAAATGAGAACAATCGTGTCAAAGCATGCCTACGTGTACGAGAATCATAAAAGAAGGTTTCGTTGCGAAGAGAACAATTGTGGCATAAAGGTGACGGAGCTGTCAGATGTGACATGATGGCTCGAAAAGTATTTGGGACCTTCGGGCGTTCGTTAACGAACATTGAGTTGAGGCCTGATACCATTGAACATTGAAACGAAGTATGAAATGTGAGAACATAGAAATTAATAGAAGAAATACGAGATGATAAAGTCTGAGTTTCAGACTCAAGACTATGTTTGGTTTTTTTGAATAATAGTACGTTGCATGGCCGAATGGACCTGAGAAAATAATGATTTAATCTCCCGTGCACGGGTGTTCCCTTCGAACGGATTGCACCAGAGCACCGGGACCGTTCGACCTAGGAGGGATAAAATCTTTGAGGGACGCATATCCGTAAGACGATTAGCGACCGCTTAGCGAGATGTGAAAAGCTACAAATGATGGTATGCAATGGAAGTTTTCGTAATTGGGATAGCAACCCACTACGAGAGGCGTCGGACTACCCAATTTGAGAAAAGAAAAGAGAGAAAGAAAAGAAAAGAAAGAGAGAAAGAAAAAAAGAAAAAAAAGAAAGGAAAGAAAGAAAGGAAAGAAAAAGAGAAACACATTTAGTCCATTCTGGCGCGGATATGCCAATGACCTTCATATAGTTAAGGAACGATGGGTTGAAAGTGCAGGCACGTATGTATGCTGCACACATAGATCCTGCATAGAGAGCACTTATAACATACAGGGAAGGAATGGGGCGTATTCACCTTGCATCGGTGCAAGGGCGAGTACGTCTATGTTGGTAAAAAGTCGCACCACGAAACAAATACGAAATTGCTTGTCTGTTTGCCTATTCAATTTGAATAACATGCTTACCATGATAACATGCTTTACCGCTTTTGAATAGCTATAAATCGACTCTAGAGAATATAGCAGATCACAAGCTAAGTTGCATATTCCATAAATATAAATGTCGGTTTAGAAAGCGGTCTTTTCATCAGTACAGGCGAGGAAGAGCGATTTTTTTGGGTCGGGGCGTGACAAATTGGTATCAGAGCTCTAGGCTCCATTTTCTCAGGGCGTTTGTTTCGTTTCAATTTCGAGAGTTGTCTACCACCAATCAAATCACTCTCGACTCTACTCGATGCCGCACTGGATGTTCCATACAATAAGTCTAATACAAATCGTGTAATTTTGCCGCATGTATTTTGGAAATTCCGTGATGTTTGCTAAGAAAGTCGCGAAAGGTTTATTGCATGAAGTGCAATAAGCCATGAAATATTTGTTGTTGCAAGTGCAACACATCGTGAGAGGTGAATTGAAATATTTTTGTTGCAAGTGCAACAAGTTGAAAAATATGAAATGAGATATTCGATGTTGCAATACAACAAAGTTGAATGGGAAGTGAAATGTTGCATGAAGTGCAACGAGAAATAAAAGTTTCATGATGTGTAACGAGTGAAATAAAATACTGCTGTATCAAGTTGCAACGAGTTGAAGTGTAAGTAATGCGTGCAAGAATAATAAAAGTTGATATCGAATGTGTTGAACGGATTTGAGCATTGGCTTTGAATGTCACAGATAAATACTTGCACGAGATGCAATGGTTATCGAAAATAAATCATTGCACAAAGTACAACGCATATCAGAAAAAAAATGTTACACGCTGTGCAATACGTTTCGGAAGAAAAATCGTTGTACGTGGTGCAATGCGTGTCAAAGTAAAATCGCTGCACAGAGTACAACAGATATCGAAAATGAATCGTTGCACGCGGTGCAACGGCTAGAAACAAAAAGTCATAAATCGATAGAAACGGATCTTTCGGCAGCGCACCGAACTTGAACTTGTATTGGTGAATGTACACATTAGCCGAATTGTGTCGAATTTTGATTAATCAAAGTTACAGTTGTGATCAAGCACGATCACTGCGAAAATCATGAGTCGGAAGAGATTGTTATTTCATACCGAGTATGATACGAGGGAAATAACTTGATTTCTGAGTGATATATGCTACCACCTATGCAATGAATAACTCGATTCTGAGTGGTATATGCAATACCACTTGTGCGATGGATTCTATCGACACATTGTGTAATTTGCGGAAGGATTGTCCGCAACGGACGGGAGAGTACCGAGACTTGATTGAAAAAAATTTGTATGACGGTATGTTGATGCAAGTGTTCTTCAAAAATTGGTTGGAACGATAGGACGGGTACTCGTATCAATGAATGATACGTCGAACAAAAATCTATAAGTCGGTCGAATGATCGAGATTAGTGAAACGGTTATGCCTTGAAGCAATAATCGGATCGCCGGGGAAAGGAAAACTTGAACTTACAAACGAGTCGCACGACTTGCGATCTCAATAGAAATATTGGACGAGACGAATCAAAATCGAATCGCACGACTTGCGATCTCGATAGAATGTTGGACGAGGCAAATTATAATCGGATCGCACGATGTGCGACTTCGGTGAAGAGTTGGTTAATGCGGGTAAATAGTGCCTAAGAGATAGTTGGTTACGTTACGGCGAAAACTCATTTGAGTACGATTGAAACACACAAAAACTTAAAGGACGTGATCGTATAACTCAAGGGTTCGATGTTGGATAATCGGTAACTCGGTTACGCGATCAAAGTATAGCGGGATGCGGTGAAAACGAAAAACGAGTTGATACGTATAAAAAAGTTTGAAGTGAACTTGGTTGTATGCAATACGAACTAAAGTCGACGTTGATACGGATTCAAATTTGACCCTCATGTTATCGAAATTGATACGACCTATTGGAATCGGTACGCAAGAAAACGTAAGCACGATGTGAGAACGCAAAATAGTGCGGGCCTACGATATTGAGATTTTGGAGTAGTAATATGGAAGTGTCGAACTGGTTGATCGTAAACTTTGTGATTGATCAGGACGAGACCGTAAAGTTATCGACGACTGTTTCGATGCGTATAGCATCTCGGGTGTCTACCGTGGGTAGATAGACTCGAACTCAATACGAGTAGATGTTTCGTGAATTTTGGAATCATCGATGGTAGTGCATGACTTTACTCGGAGGATAGTTGCGCATCAGTTGTATCAATAGAAATAGTTTTGTCCGAAATTGGATAGTCGCATAGAAATCGTCGGAACGTGATTTGGGGCCAAAATAAGATATAGCATGGTTAGTAATAACTGTTCTTGTTAATAATCCACAATTATCGAGCGTAGCTTCGGGACAGCTGACCCTAGAAGACTTGACCGCCAAATCAAATTGAATGTTGGAAGACCGTAAGATGACCCATGCGATATCGCATATGAAATTGTATCGATAACAAATATAATATGGTGCATGTTGATGATAAGTGTAGACGATTTTAAGAATCGTACTATGCACGAGCGCGAGTGGTAAGAGAATGACTTATGAGTTATGTCATTAGATTTGGATTCACCTTGCAATTGAGCTTGCATAAATTGAACTTATATTTGATGTTGTGAGACGGATAAGTTGGAAATTTGGTTAGTGAATTCCTACTCGTTAGGAATCGAACGTAAGATGCATCGTAGAGACTTTGAGTCAAAGCAATTGTTGCCTTGAGCACCGTCGCCTCAATGTAAACTTTTGTGTCGGATAGATTGTGCCCTTTGTGCAATGTCAATTTAAAGTTACGTCGGGAGAATTTAAGCACGGTGTATAGGTAAGTAACCTAGCGGGCACAGTCCTGAATGTTGATACATTTGCAAGTTAACAAAGAAAATCATAGCGAGATAAGTTGCATAGCCATACTTCGGAAATAGTTAGGCGGCGACTTCGAACACAAGGCATTGTGAAGGATCATTACGATCAGATGTACGACGGCTCGACGCAACGTATAGGATTGATAGTCCATACGAACCATATGAAACGAGAAATGCAATTTTGAATCGCGTCGTGTGCAGTGACTTTATTGAATGAATCACATATGTATCGAATATACATATGCGATAAAATTTTGAGAATAGTTGCTAAAGATAAGTCCGATATGGAGTACGAGATGGCAAGCATAGGATTGAAATTACCTGTCAGCTTTGTTCTAATTCTCTACCACTGGACTTGGCTGAAATATACATATTTTTGGGATGCCTTAAATAGGTGTACGATCCAAATCAAGTTGTATACTGAATTCAAATTGAGCTGCAGGAATGTCTGAAAGTTAATGAAAGCTTGCATGAGTGTTTGAAATAGAATAATGATAGTTGAACGAGATCGTGAAACAATCTATAAAACACTTAATCGGAGTGTTGGTTTTGGTTCGAGGACGAACCATGTTTCGAGTGATATATTCTGTAATGCCCCGCTCCGTATTACGCTGAGACGTTAACTCAAAGAGTCAAGTTGACCGAATGAAATGTATCGATGCGAATCGATACGAGAGTTACGTTGTCCCGAGCAATACATCGAACTAAGTCGATGCGAAGAGTTGCATTGTCCCAAAGAATGCATCGAGTTGAATCGATACGAAGTGCTACATTGCCCCGAAGGATAGTGTACTGAGTCGGATCGAAGATTCTAAGAAATCAAATCGACCCATGGCGCAAGTCTGAATCGATGCAAGTATTGATTTTAGTTGGTTTCATGTGCAGGCTATCCGTTTACGCTGAAATATTAGAGGTCGATATTTTGCCTCATTCGTAACGGGTCTGCAAAACCAAATCACCGCCTCACAACGGGTTGGGACTTGGTCACGGTAGGACGGAACCAATCGAGTAGTTCAATGAAACAAGAAGTGCTCGAATGGCTAAGTCAAAAGATTTGGCCATACAACAAAGTTATAAAATTGAGTCGCATCGGCTCGACAAACAACAAGGCGTATCGGCTTAAGGTGGGAGGACTGACTCTTCTTTTTACTCCTTCATGCCTAAGTAAAATGTATCATTGTACGCTAAGTTAACCTATCGACGCCATGGGCATGGTCCGATCGAAAGATAAATCATAGTGTGTCGAACACTAGTTAGAACAATTGAAATAAAATATGCATCAAATGCACGAGTTGCTATGGAACATTGGATATTGCAAAGACGAGCACTTCGGTGCATAAGCCACAAGAACATAGAATAATTGTATTCGACGAGTGCCTTCATGCATGAGCCATTCCGTGCCTTCGCACACGAGTTAGAAAGGATAGCACATTGAAAGATGATGAAGGCGAGCGCCCTAGCGTGCAAGCCACGAACATTGAACATTAAGGCTAAGAACATGGAATTACGGTATCGAGACGTGCATCGCATGTACGACTCGAAGAAATAAGAACAATCGTGTCAAAGCGTGCCTACATGCATGAGAATCATAAAAGATGGCTTCGTTGCGAAGAGAATAGTTGTGGAATAAAGGTGACGGAACTGTCAGATGTGACATGATGCCTCGAAAAGTGTTCGGGACCTTCGGGTCGTTTGGTTAACGAACATTGAGTTGAGGCATGATGCCATTGAACATTGAAATAAAGTATAAAATGTGAGAATATAGAAAGTTAATGGAACAAATACGAGATGATAAAGTCTGAGTCTCGGACTCAAGACTATGTTTGGTTGTTTGAATAATAGTGCGTTGCATGGTCGAATGGACTTGAGGAAATGATGAGATATTCTCCCGTGCACGGGTGTTCCTTTTGAACGGGTTGCGCTGGGGCACCGGGACCGTTCGGCCTAGAAGGGATATAATCTTTGAGGGACTTATATCCGTATGACGATTAGCGACCGCTTAGCAAAATATAAAAAGCCACAAATGATGGTATGCAACGGAAGGTATTCGCAATTGGGATAGCAACCCACTACGAGAGGTGCCAGGCTACCTAATTTGAGAAAAGAAAAGAGAGAGAGAGAAAAGAAAAAACAGAAAAGAGAGAAAGAAAAGAAAGAAAGAAAAGAAAGAAAAGAAAGAAAGGAAAGAAAAATATAAACACCTTTAGTCCATTCTGGGGCGGATATGCCAATGACCTTCATATAGTTAAGGAACGATGGGTTGAAAGTATAGGCACGTATGTATCATGCACACATAGATCCTGTATAGAGAGCAATTATACCATGACATGGAAGGAATTGGGCATATTCATCTTGCGTCGGTGCAAGGGCGAGTGCGTCTATGTTGGTAAGAAGTCGTGTCACGAAAAAATACGAGATTGCTTGCCTGCTTGCCTATTCAATTTGAATAACATGCTTGCCATGATAACATGCTTTATCGCTTTTGAATTTTCCATGAAATCGACCCTAAAGAGAATATAGCAAGATCATAAGCTAAGTTGCATGATTCAACATAAATACTAAATTTTGGTTTAGAAAGTGGGCCTTTTCATCAGTGCATGAGAGGACGAACGTACTGATCTCCCACCAGCTTTCATGCAGGGTACAGGAAATAGATTGGTCGTAGTAAAGATTCACTTGATCATGTAGAGGCATGGAATGCCATAGCGTTTGAAGCGTGCGATCGCATTGACGCTCGGACTTGTAACAGGATTGATGCGACCGAGATATAGAAGGCATGATGTTTGGAACGGTGACATCTTTTGTGGACAAGAAAGAACTTGAGTGTTGTAGCCAATCAGGCAAATTCAGTTGGGCTATTGAAAGCCTTTGTAATCTCAGTTCATTATCAATAAAGAGAATTATTTCGTATACTCTGTTTTCTTCCATTTGCTAATATCAAATCAAAGATAAATATTTAAGAACTTATCATCTTTTCTTGTACGAGTGCAACTCCAGACTCATATGGCATCATGCCCTAGCGAGGATGATGATTCAGATAAATCGATGAGAGGATGAGCGATTTTTCGGGTCAGGGCGTGACACTTCCGCTCTCATTTATCTGCTTCATGAAATTGGATACCCCTGAGATCTTCTTCCCACCTTCCTTCGAACTCCCTTTGCCCCGAGCTGCATGTCTTGGCTCGTTGAGATTAGAATACTACTATTTGTCCTGAGCCACCTTCTCCAGATGCAAATCTCGATCCACCTTGTGTCCCGCCTCCTTCTCCAAATATAGACCCCGGTTCGCCTTGCAGCCCTTGAGTATCTTTATTTATCGGTAGCTTCTCCAATCCAATGTCAATTTCCAGTTCCATCCCTTTTATGTTATTAAACTGTCTAATTTTCAAGTTGGCTACCTCATTTTTGCTTTCTACTGCCCTTACTCCTTGACTATTGCTGCTTGTGTCCTCCTCTCGCATTTTTTTTGTCTGTTGTTCAACCCCACTCGCATTACCAAGTTTGCAATCTTTAGGCGGATGCCCAAGTTGTTTGCAATAGGGATACTGGCGGAACCCACTCATATTCTACCTGTTGTGTGTATACTGCGCCCGAAGGAACTTCGTACTCAATCTGTGACGGGAGATCCCTGCCTGCATCAATCTCTACAAACACCCTGGCATACCCCATAACCGTTCTTTCCATTGTTCACTCATATGCTTTGATTAGCCTTCCTATCAAGCTGGCGAGTTTCATCATCATTGCGGCGCTCCAGTAGAGAAGTGGGAGCTCGGGGTATCGAATCCATATCGGTACCGACTGTAGTATTTCTTTCTCGTATCTCGTTTTCGGTGTCTATGTCTTTATCATAATCAGTCTTCCGTCGAACGTCCATGGTCCCCCCGTATTACCCGATCCAAATCTTCAGTCATACCAAAACGAACGAAGTATAACCCATTACTTCTCGAGAAGAACTCCATGCTTCCTCTTGGACGCCATACACGTTCGACATACGCCTTGATATGCACGTAGCACGATCGATTCCCAAGTACATAGTGGATAATGGTATTTTTCTAATACTCTTTAGTCTCCACAAGATCTTCTTCCGAAAAACATGCACGTGCGCCATTAGCCACTTTCCTTGGTTCGACAAAGTGCATCCTCCCCTGCGTTGTTGTCTTCTCTGATCGCACAAAGTCGGCCCATGACCTGTGGGTGGTCGAACCCCCCATCGGTTGCTTCCCCTTTTCTATCGCTATTCCGGCCCTCGTCAGAGGAGCTGCTGCCCTCCTCTCGTCATCGACACTGTAGGGCCAACTGGTCTCATCACCTCTTCTGCGAAGGATTTTGCCAACTCTCACCATCCTCCCTTTGTTCCATGTCTTTGATCCTCCATTGTTAATCACGACATTCGCTCGCCCGTTCCTCCCTCTCGATCACCTTTCTACTGTCGTCCACCCACCTTCCGCCGCCTTGCCGGAGCCACCGGGTGTCCCCCTCGGTTCCTCGCCGAGGTCGGGGTCCTAAACCGGTGAAGTCGCCTGTGTATCCCTAGCTGCTACGGTTTGCACCGTCATCTGAGATCTTCTTCCCACCATCCTTCGAACTCCCTTTGCCCCGAGCTGCATGTCTTGGCTCGTTGAGATTGGAATACTACTATTTGTCCCGAGCCACCTTCTCCAGATGCAAATCTCGATCCACCTTGTGTCCCGCCTCCTTCTCCAAATATAGACCCCAGTTCGCCTTGCACCCCTTGAGTATCTTCATTTATCGGTAGCTTCTCCAATTCAATGTCAATTTCTAGTTCGATCCCTTCCATGTTATTAAACTGTCTAATTTTCATGTTGGCTACCTCATTTTTGATTTCTACTGCCCTTACTCCTTGACTATTGCTGCTTGTGTCCTCCTTCCGCGTTTCTTTTGTCTGTCGTTCATCTCCGGTCGCATTACCAAGTTTGCAATCTTTAGGCGGATGCCCAAGTTGTTTGTAATAGGGATACTGGCGGAACCCACTCATATTCTACCTGTTGTGTGTATACTACGCCCGAAGGAACTTCGTACTCAATCTGTGACGGGAGATCCCTGCCTGCATTAATCTCTACAAACACCTTGGCATACCCCATAACCGTTCTTTCCATTGTTAGCTCATATGCTTTGATTAGCCTTCATATCAAGCTAGCGAGTTTCATCATCATTGCGGCGCTCCAGTAGAGAAGTGGGAGCTCGGGGAATCGAATCCATATCGGCACCGACTGTAGTATTTCTTTCTCGTATCTCGTTTTCGATGTCAATGTATTCATCATAA
The DNA here is from genome assembly GCA_029216955.1 of Iris pallida. NCBI lineage: Eukaryota > Viridiplantae > Streptophyta > Magnoliopsida > Asparagales > Iridaceae > Iris > Iris pallida. The sequence continues at coordinate 16,200 of JANAVB010022749.1, read as the reverse complement.
TCAGTCTTCCATCGAACGTCCATGGTCCCCCCTGTATTACCCGATCCAAATCTTCAGTCATACCAAAATGAACGAAGTAGAACCCATTATTTCTCGAGAAGAACTCCATGCTTCCTCTTGGACTCCATACACATTCGACATACACCTTAATATGCACGTAGCGTGATCGATTCCCAAGTACATAGTGGATAATGGTATTTTTCTAATACTCTTTAGTCTCCACAAGATCTTCTTCCGAAAAACACGCACGTGTGCCATTAGCCACTTTCTTTGGTTCGACAAAGTGCATCCTCCCCTGCGTTGTTGTCTTCTCTGATCGCACAAAGTCGGCCCATGACCTGTGGGTGGTCGAACCCCCATCGGTTGCTTCCTCTTTTCAATCGCTATTCCGGCCCTCGTCAGAGGAGCTGCTGCCCTCCTCTCGTCATCGACACTGTAGGGCCAACTGGTCTCATCACCTCCTTCGTGGAGGATTTCGCCAACTCTAACCATCCTCTCTTTGTTCCATGTCTTTGATCCTCTATTGTTAATCACGACGTTCGCCCGCCCATTCCTCCCTCTCGATCACCTTTCTACTGTCGTCCACCCGCATTCTGCCGCCTTGCCGGAGCCACCGGGTGTCACCCTCGGTTCCTCGTCGAGGCCGGGGTCCTAAACCGGTGAAGTCGCCTGTGGATCCCTAGCTGCTAGGGTTTGCACTGTCATCTGAGATCTTCTTCCCACCATCCTTCGAACTCCCTTTGCCTCGAGCTGCATGTCTTGGCTCGTTGAGATTGGAATACTACTATTTGTCCCGAGCCACCTTCTCCAGATGTAAATCTCGATCCACCTTGTGTCCCGCCTCCTTCTCCAAATATAGACCCCGGTTCGCCTTGCACCCCTTGAGTATCTACATTTATCGGTAGCTTCTCCAATCCAATGTCAATTTCCAGTTCCATCCCTTCCATGTTATTAAACTGTCTAATTTTCATGTTGGCTACCTCATTTCCACTTTCTACTGCCCTTACTCCTTGACTATTGATGCTTGTGTCCTCCTCCCGTATTTGTTTTGTCTGTTGTTCATCCCCGGTCGCATTACCAAGTTTACAATCTTTAGGCGGATGCCCAAGTTGTTTGCAATAGGGATACTGGAGGAACCCACTCATATTCTACCTGTTGTGTGTATACTGCGCCCGAAGGAACTTCGTACTCAATCTGTGACGGGAGATCCCTGCTTGCATCAATCTCTACAAACACCCTGGCATACCCCATAACCGTTCTTTCTATTGTTTAATCATATGCTTTGATTAGCCTTAATATCAAGCTGGCGAGTTTTATCATCATTGCGGCACTCCAGTAGAGAAGTGGGAGCTCGGGGAATCGAATCCATATCGTCACCGACTGTAGTATTTCTTTCTCGTATCTCGTTTTCGGTGTTCATGTCTTTATCATAATCATTCTTCCGTCGAACGTCCATGGTCCCCCCTGTATTACCCGATCCAAATCTTCAGTCATACCGAAATGAACGAAGTAGAACCCATTACTTCTCGAGAAGAACTCCATGCTTCCTCTTGGACGCCATACACGTTCGGCATACGCCTTGATATGCACGTAGCGCGGTCGATTCCCGAGTACATAGTGGATAATGGTATTTTTCTAATACTCTTTAGTCTCCACAAGATCTTCTTCCGAAAAACATGCACGTGCGCCATTAGACACTTTCTTTGGTTCGACAAAGTGCATCCTCCCCTGCGTCATTGTCTTCTCTGATCGCACAAAGTCGGCCCATGACCTGTGGGTGGTCGAACCCCCATCGGTTGCTTCCCCTTTTCTATCGCTATTTTGGCCCTCGTCGGAGGAGCTGCTGCCCTCCTCTCGTCATCAACACTGTAGGGCCAACTGGTCTCATCACCTCCTCCGCGGAGGATTTCGCCCAACTCTCACCATCCTCCCTTTGTTCCATGTCTTTGATCCTCCATTGTTAATCACGACGTTCGCCCGCCCGTTCCTCCCTCTCGATCACCTTTCTACTGTCGTCCACCCGCCTTCCGCCGCCTTGCCGGAGCCACCGGTGTCCCCCTCGATTCCTCGTCGAGGCCGAGGTCCTAAACCGGTGAAGTCGCCTGTGGATCCCTAGCTGCTAGGGTTTACACCGTCATCTGAGTATATTATATATATATATCTCTATGTGTGTGTGTGTGTGTGTATTGGAACGGTAACTTCTTTATAAATGAATGAATGTGACTACAGACAAGAACAACACTTCTAATCTCCAACAGATATAACTTTAGCCAAAACCTCTAATCTGATAATAGGAAGGACAGGTCCTCCCTGATACTCGATTCCAAACTCTTAACTGAATTTTTGAGACCTTTGAAGGCTCTCATATTCCTGTCTCGCCAAATGTGCCACACCGTGCAAAGAAGCTTAAGCCTAGCATTCTTAAACCATTATAGATTATTCCTCCGGGACCTGTTTATCCCTCCGAACGCATCTTCCAAGCTTCTGTTGCTCTTCGAAAAAACCAACTTCAGACATTGACTTTGCCACACCCTTTGCTAAATTCACATTGGAAGAAAAGGTGATTATGGGATTCGGGTTCTAACCTGCAGAGTGTACAACGCACGTCTTCATCAAGGATGCCGAACTTGCTCAATCTGTCCTTAGTGAGGAGCCTATGTTGAGCCGCTTTGAACATACAATACCTATATTTAGGACCCGCTTCCTTGAGCCAAATGTAGATGAACCAGTTAGATTTGGGACTAACCTCCCTAACATCTCATAAACTTTCTTAAGAGTAAAACTACCTATAGTGCCCCATCCCGCTCAGTCAATCAGAAGAATCGAAACGCCGACGGCATTCGGACTTAGCCATGCAACGGCTTGCTCGAAGACTCGCTCAGGTGGATGGCTTCGGTGAACTTGCCTCAGCTTGGCCTTCACACTAATAAAGAAAAAGTTTTCAAATGCACAAGTAGGCTTGATAATAAAAGAGATACATCCACATAACTAAGAGAATAATTCCAACTTGGGTCAGACTGACCTAGAATATGAAAAGGTCCTACGGTCGGCTTAGAAGTTTGCTCAGCGTGCTTTTAAAATGACACTCGATCCTTCGTCCCGTAGCTTGGGAGAAGGAAAGCTGGTTTAAGTTGCCACAAAGTTAAGAACTTAGCCTAAGTCGTAGGCATCGTCCGCATGAATGCTTGATAAAGCATGCACGGTTCCATCATCCAGGGCTAGGCATTGCCTTGCTCGTCCCACGGTTAAGTTACAGTACACGTTGCAGAGTACGGCTTGTGGCATAAGTTTAGGCACCCTAAAGAACTTGGTTGTTCAAGTCGAACGCGTGCACGACACGTTCTCTCTATGCAAGGCTTCGCATAGCCTTTGCTCGTCAAGTCATTGCACGAATAAGTTAGACAAGAGTTTGGCTAGCCTATCGAAGTCATAGCAAGCACTGTCTCCTGTTGTCTGCGGTTGTCAAGTCACATAGTCCTACGATCTCAAGGCTCGTCATATAAAGTATGTGACTTGAGCGATAAGAAGAGCACGAGATCAGTTCCGCTACTTGGGGTCTCGATAAGGAAGTCTACACGACTGGTTATCACCGAAAACGGTCCCGCTACTTGGGAGTCTCGATAAGGAAGTTCACGAGATCAGTCCCGGTACTTGGGAGTCTCGATAAGGAAGAGCACGAGATCTGTCCCGCTACTTGGGAGGCTCGATTAGGAAGTCCACGCGACTGGTTGTCGTCAAAATTGGTCCCGCTACTTGGGAGTCTCGATAGAAAGTTGGAAAGCATGGTCATGATTAAGGAAGGACTTGGTAGATCGAGTTGAGTCTTGCATGGTCATTGGACAACTTACGCGCAAGGGAAATTCCTCGAACGATCGTTGGGGCACCAGGTTCATGTCGGCCTAAGAGAAATTATAGATATTGTACGGCTTTTATCGACGGTACGACTCGATTGAAGTGAACCGTTACAATATAGGCTGCAGGTCATTCGGTGGGAGCTCGTACCTCACACTCGAATGGTCACCATATGCAAAGATCTAGTATAGCTTAACATTGCTAGTGACCACTCATATAGATGTGTCGACATAAGAGCGGCTATCCGCATGTATGCCTTTGGATTGCGTCGAGTACTAGCAAGTTATGAGTTGGGTTAACAAGATATACTTATAGCAAGTGCTAACCTTGAATCGGTACGGCTTCGGTGTGCACGGTTGTAACACCATTCTGGAGCCTAAGATTTGGCTATAGCAAGGATATGTGCTTCGGCATAAATGTGACATCGTCATCGAGTCGTCTCGAGTTAAGTCAGAAAGGGCCATAAGGCATGTTGGTTAAGTCTGGTTGATCATTGGGAGCCGCGATCTCGATCTTAAGGCACGATCAAGTCTATTGGCACGACCAGTGTAATGCTCCGCTCCGCGCGAGGCATTTGGTTGGCTTGTTGGATGGGATCAGAATGTTGGACCGTGACTTATGTTGGAGATCAAGAGAGTTGAGACTGATACAGTCTCTCTTTGCGGGCTAGACGGATTATGTATTGGAACGTTGCTCGTCGGCAGAGCTATGTCCATTGGGAGATAAGTGTGATCAGAGCAGAAAGACCGTTATATAAGGCAAGTGGAACTGTCCTCCTTCCTCCTTATTCCTGCATGCTTAATAAATGGAGTAACACGATGCTATGAATTGTCCCTAAATGTCCTATGTTTTATTTACTGAATAATAGAGATGCTTATGCTGAGAATTATTAAAACGAATAAGACATGGATATTGAACTGCTGAATGAATCACACTTGAGCTACTAATGTGACTTGATGCTTGAAATGAATTGATAACGTCCCTTCTAATAATATTGCTTAAGCAATAAAATTCTTGAGTAATGAGATGCTACGAGAATGATACATGAGTAATGAACTGGTTGTGCTATTAACGCAAAGAATTGAATGCAACACCTCAATCATGTACCTTCTGCATAACTGTTACTGTTGCCTGTTTCCTTATAAATAATGAAAGAAAGAATAGTGTCCCTATGAAATGAATAAAATGTTGTAGGTCCTATCAGGATAAATGAAATATTGTTTATTCCTCTTAGAAATGAATGATATAAGAAATGTTGCAATGATTGATGCAATGAGAAATGATGAGGCTTGGGATCGTTGAGATCACCAAGTGAACAGGTGATAATGTTGGAAAGATAGGACAATGAAATGTTGCCTTTACTTATCTTAATATTTTATCATGCGACTTCGAACATGATCGAGTCAGACACGCATTCGCATGATCATGGGCAAACTTGTATACAAGGTATTGTTTCCTCGGACGGTTCCTAGGGCCCTGGGTACCGATTCGGCCTAGGAGGAAATGTAGCATGCTTTGGTGGCATGATTGGTATCGAGACATTCATTTTAGGCTTGCAACCTGGGTGAATGGTGCGTCGATACCCTTGAAGTCCTATATGGCAAGTCCTTAAATGATGCACAGCACCAGTGATCATGTAGTCAGGATGCATGCTAATGAATGTTTTGTGCAGACAGAGTATGTATATCATTCTATCCTGCATTCTTATGCAGGTATGCAGAATCGGATGTCGGTAAAAAATCACTTCAATGTGATATATACAATATATGTTGGTTGAATGGTCTGCTTAATCATGTTAAACAAGAAGATGTTATGATGTTGCCCTTTTAAATGAGAACCTCCTTAACATGCTAATTTAGTATGTCAACATGTTGCCTTGCTATGTAACTGCTTAAACATAACTTACATGCTAAGTGATGCCTTTTATGAGAATTGTCATAACATGTTCAAGATGTTAGAACCAATAATGCCTCAATGATGCCTTTTCATGATAACACTCAATATGCTTTAATAATGCCTTCACATGAACGCTACTAAGAACATGTTTACATGCTTCACTATGATTATTGCCCATGAACTATAAACTGATGCTAGGCCCCAACTAGAAAGATCATTCTATTAAGTGTTTGCTAAAATCGATCACTATATGTTGGTTTAGGCGAGTGGGTTGGATTCTGCTCGCCAGTACATAGATGATGTGCTGACCCACATTTTGTGTGGGCAGGTGCTCGTACTTGGGATATTCTGTACATGAAGAGTTGGCCTGATCTGTCCTGCGGCATCGAAGATTTATTGGGCATACAGAAGCTCTCCTTGTACGAGATGAAGTCTTCTATTTATAAAGGGCATATTGTATGAAACATTGTAATCAGTTGTAACAGTGAGTTGTAAGCCAAGTCGGTATATCAAGTTGTAATCCAATATATCCAAGTATCAAATGTAAAATTGAAGCATTGTTCAGTTGGCTTTTAATGTAAAGTGAGATTGGTTGTAAGCATTGTATTTCAATACAAGTCTTGTACTCTTCTTCAATTATCAGTAAAGAGAATAAAGTTCTATATATCTCTGTGTGACTTCAAGTTATCCTTTTACCTCCGCTGCTGTAAAGAAGTGATGTATTTCTATTCAATTAGAAAGATTGTCCTCATTAACTTCAATTTATCTGCTTCTGCCGCTGTGATGTATTCCTATTTGAAGATAATCAATTATGTACCATCTTTGCCTTGTACAAGTGCAATACCAGACTTGTACGGCATCACATCCAAGCGAGGACGATCGATTCCAAGAGATAAATTATGTGAATAAATGACTCTACGAATTGGGGCGTGACAAATTGACAAATTGGTATCAGAGCACGGCTTTATGTCCTTGGTCTCTTCTTTGATTCGTTTCAAGTCAAAGTTGCATCAACGATTAACCAAAGTTGCTTCCGCGATCATTCAACGTTGCTTCCATGATTAAATCAAAGATTGCTTCCGCGATTATGTTGTTGTTGTTCTGTAATCATCCTATGTTGTTCGTGTCTAAAAGTTCATTGACCCTCTTGGCTGCTCATTGGATGTTCCATACAATAAGTCTATATACATTGTGATTCTCCTGAATGAATGATTATTGTTGGTTTGGACACAAATAATCCAACAATGACTCGATGCCATAGTATGCTATATTGTGAATGCCGTTTGGAAATGTGAGAATAAAGAAAGTGGCTATGTATGCTGTAACAAGTTGATGATTGCATGTACTGTTGGAAAAGAATTGGGAATGAAACATTTGATGGATGAGTTCAATAGAACGGATGAGTTGACTCATGGGTGATGGTTAGTGCTTCTGAGACCCTAAGAATGTAGGCTTGTGATATTGAGACCCCGAGATGTTGGCTAAGTGTTGTGATCATTATAGATCATGAATGTCCGGAATAGATTTGAGTGGGATTGTTAAAGGATGGCTTCGTTTCTGAGTGGTATATTGCCTCTACCACCTCAGAACGAGATGTACGTTGACCCTTTCCATAGTATAGCAATGAGACTATCTGTGAGTACTGGGTAGTGTCGAGACTTAGCTGAGAGTCATGTATTGTTGCTAGATGACTCGAGTGTCCCTTGATGGTGATGTTATGTTGGGTAGCGAGATTGTCGAAAATTGTAATCGGTGGCTTGGTTAGAAATTGTTTAGTCGAGTGATGACTCAGACTAGTAAAGACAGTTAGTATGCTATGGGTAAATGGATTTGGCTAGAGAATGTTGTGGCTTAGAACATCTGAATGTTGACTTCGATTGGTTGGATGCAAATCATATGTGGCTAATACAATGTTGGTTGCTAAGCTGAAAGTTTTGGAAATATTGTCGGTGAACCAAAGGAATATTAGAAATCTGTGCCTTGACCCTAAGGGTAATAGATGTTAATCCATCTTGATCACCAAGGGATAGCCGTTGCATATGTGCATGTATGCCGAGGAATTGAATTATACCAGAGAAGTAACAAGTAGTAACCCTGAATAATTGTGTTGCATAGAGGATGGTTAATTGATGCAGAAATTATCGGATTGAAATTGAATGAACTACTCGACCCTTGAAGGTAGGGAATTTTAAGAATGTCCGTATGAGATTTTGGTGACTGGGAAATGAATGGGATTTAGAATCACAAAATATTTCGGATAGTGTCGGTAGATGGTGTAATGTATAGTTGGCTGTCGGTTGGGATATAGGTTGTTGGCTTATGACTTATTGGTGTGACTTCGTCATACAGACCGAATAGTATGATTCCATAGTTATGTTAAGACTATCGGAATCGATGACCCTTGAATAGTTAGCCTTGGCTTATGGGTTCGTGTGAGTACAAAGGATTTGGAATAGAAATTGAATCATTGCGAATTTACTTGATGGATTATTAGAACGATAAGAATCGTATGTCGGAATGGGATTGACCGTAATGTTGATAGATCGATCTTAGTCGATCATTGGGTAGGTCTAGAATGAGCCTCTGTGGAAACTATTTCCTTGAGGAAGACCCTGGATAGATAGACTTGACCTAGCGACCAGTTGATGACTTATCAATTATTGGCATAGCCGGAAATGACGATTAGTTATTTAGACTGAGTTGGTACCCATAGCTTTGGCTAGAGTTGGTTAGAACTGTCGATTGCCTATTGGCCTGAGAATAAGAAAATTGTATGATCCCTAGTAGCCGTCCACTCTAGGGCAGTCACTTGAATGATTAGGTTTAGCTGATGGTATAGCTAACCATAGAGACGTGACCGAATAATAGGGTGACCATTGGCGACCGTAGGATAACCTTTTATTATTGAACGAGAGATGGGGATGAGTACGACCCAAGAATGATATGTTGCAAGTACATGCTTCAACATGAACCTTAGAGATGTTTGACCCTTGAGGATTTTGTGTCGGCCTATAGCGGGAACTAGAATCATGGGATGAGACTTGAGTTGTATGTATCGAGTAGTGAACTATCCCATGAGATAGAATTGACTGCTCAGGACGGGAGTGTTGGATCGGTATCTATAGTCGGGTAGCTAAGTTAACCTCGAATGTTGCATAGAATTATACCCTGATTTGGGTAATCGATAGTGGGTGACATCGAATTGTATCTTTTAGAAAGATAAATTGCCTCGGTGAGAAATATTGTTGGATTTGGGAAGGAATATGATTGCATGTTATGATCTCTTGATATGAATGGCTCTAAGTTAGACCCTTGACCGAATGTTATAAATATTATGCTTGAATAGCGAGCTTGCCTGAGTTGTCTCTGATGTTAAGTGTTGTAGCCTGGAAGATAGTGATTATGGCAAGTGAATGAAGTAATAAGTCAATTGAAAGGATGCTAAGTCGGATTTGGAAAAGAGAGTTATATCGTGGCTGATCGAATCGTACTAACATGGAAGTTGGCTGAAGTACATATATTTTGGGGACGCCTAAAATATGTGTATAGATCCAGTCGAAGTGATAGGTTGCGACTGAGATAACATTGTGGGCAGAATTTATCGCACTAGCGCAGACTTTGGCTAAAATGCATATGTTTTGGGGACGTCTAAAATATGTGCATGGATCCAAACGAAGTGATATGTTGCGACCAAGATAGAAATGCTGAAAGTATATTGGTGAATCAATAAGAAGTTGCAAGTAATTTGGAAAAGAGAAAGACAGATTGAATCATCGATGGTTTAAGTGGTACAATAAGATAGTGATTTTGAGATGACCAAGTGTGCTGAAATAAATATTAAATTGAAGCCGAATGAATAAACCGTTGTGACTAAGTGAATCTAGTAGATGAGTTGTTCCCTTAAGTTTCGAGGACGAAAATTTTTCTAAGTGGTATATTATGTAATGCCCCGCTCCGCGTGAGGCATTTGGTTGGCTTGTTGGATGGGATCAGAATGTTGGACCATGACTTATGTTGGGGATCAAGAGAGTTGAAACTGATGCAGTCTCTCTTTGCGGGCTAGACGGATTATGTGTTGGAACCCGGCTCGTCGGCGGAGCTATGTCCATTGGGAGATAAGTATGATTGGAGCAGAAAGACCGTTATGTAAGGCAAGTGGAACTGTCCTCCTTTCTCCTTATTCCTGCATGCTTAATAAATGGAATAACGCGATGCTATGAATTGTCCCTAAATGTCCCAGGTTTTAGTTGCTGAATAATAGAGATGCTTATGCTGAGAATTATTGAAACGAATAAGACATGAATATTGAACTGCTGAATGAATCACACTTGAGCTGCTAATGTGACTTGATGCTTGAAATGAATTGATAACGTCCCTTCTAATAATATTGCTTAAGCAATTAAATTCTTGAGTAATGAGATGCTACGAGAATGATACATGAGTAATGAACTGGTTGTGCTATTAACACAAAGAACTGAAGGCAACACCTCAATCATGTACCTTCTGTATAACTGTTACTGTTGCCTGTTTTCTTATAAATAATGAAAGAAAGAATAATGTCCCTATGAAATGAATGAAATGCTATAGGTCCTATCGGGATGAATGAAATATTGTTTATTCCTCTTAGAAAGGAATGATATGAGAAATGTTGCAATGATTGATGCAATGAGAAATGATGAGGCTTGGGATCGTTGAGATCACCAAGTGAACAGGTGATAATGTTAGAAAGATGAGATAATAAAATGTTGCCTTTACTTATCTTAATATTTTATCATGTGACTTCGAACACGATCGAGTCGAACACGCATTCGCATGATCATGGGCAAACTTGTATACAAGGTATTGTTTCCTCGGACGGTTCCTAGGACCCTGGGGACCGATTCGGCCTAGAAGGAAATATAGCATGCTTTGGTGGCATGATTATTATCGAGACATTCATTTCGGGCTTACAACCCGGGTGAATGGTGTGTCGATACCCTTGAAGTCCTATATGGCAAGTCCTTAAATGGTGCGCAACACCAGTGGTCATGTAGTCAGGATGCATGCTAATGAATGTTTTGTGCAGACAGAGTAAGTATATCATTCTATCCTGCATTCTTATGCAGGTATGCGGAATCGGATGTCGGTAAAAAATTACTTCAATGTGATATATGCAATATATGTTGGTTGAATGGTCTGCTTAATCATGTTAAACAAGAAGATGTTATGATGTTGCCCTTTTAAATGAGAACCTCCTTAACATGCTAATTTAGTATGTCAACATGTTGCCTTGCTATGTAACTGCTTAAACATAACTTACATGCTAAGTGATGCCTTCTATGAGAATTGTCATAACATGTTCAAGATGTTAGAACCAATGATGCCTCAATGATGCCTTTTCATGATAACACCTAGTATGCTTTAATGATGCCTTCACATGAACGCTACTAAGAACATGTTTACATGCTTCACTATGATTATTGCCCATGAACTATAAACTGATGCTAGGCCCCAACTAGAAGGATCATTCTATTAAGTATTTGCTAAAATCGATCACTATATGTTGGTTTAGGCAAGTGGGTTGGATTCTGCTCACCAGTACATAGATGATGTGCTGACCCACATTTTGTGTGGGTAGGTGCTCGTGCTTGGGATATTCTGTACACGAAGAGTTGGCTTGATCTGTCCCGCAGCATCGAAAATTTGTTGGGCATACAAAAGCTCTCATTGTACGAGATGATGTCTTCTGTTTATAAAGGGCATAATGTATGGAACATTGTAATCAGTTGTACCAGTGAGTTGTAAGCCAAGTCGGTATATCGAGTTGTAATCCAATGTATCCAAGTATCAAATATAAGCTTTGTAGCATTGTTTAGTTGGCTTTCAATGTAAAGTGAGATTAGTTGTAAGCATTGTATTTCAATACAAGTCTTGTACTCTTCTTCAATTATCAATAAAGAGAATAAAGTTCTATATATCTCTGTGTGACTTTAAGTTATCCTTTTACCTCCGTTGTTGTAAAGAAGTAATGTATTTCTATTCAATTAGAAAGATTGTCCTCATTAACTTCAATTTATCTGCTTCTGCCGCTGTGATGTATTTCTATTTGAAGATAATCAATTATGTACCATCTTTGCCTTGTACAAGTGCAATACCAGACTTGTACGGCATCACGCCCAAGCCAGGACGATCGATTCCAAGAGATAAATTATGTGAATAAATGACTCTACGAATTGGGGCGTGACAACCAGCACGAGTCGTCCCCTTGATGTTATTGGCACGATAATGGCATAGAGGCACATAAAACAAGTAAAATCTTGGCACGGTCGAGTTTGCATAAGTTTTTACTTGGCGAGGCACTGCCTCGAATATATTAAAGCCACGAACAGAGTATAGCACGACCCTGTCATTGTGTTGCCAAGTATAGGCCAAGGCGTCTTTGTCTTAAAATTGATCCTAAGGTAAGACTAGAAAGGCAATCAAAGGGATTAAGCTGCACAAAGTAAATGAATATGTCATGTTTGTATAGATGGGCGAGGAGCTCACACCACCAGTACAGTTGAGTATTGACAGCTACACAGTTTTCATGTGCAGGCACAAGTAGAAGCCTGATGGCACGGAGCTCTCTTGGATACGTCGAGGCACGGAGTTCTTTGGCATTTCGAGGTGTGCGGCCGCATGGATCCAGAACTTATACGAGACATAATATATGGACATCGCCATTCCGAAGAATCTGCCACTCGTCGCCTTGAAGCTTGTATTGAGAAATGAGAGAGAGCAGAGTGACTTGTAATATGAGATAAAAGTGAGCTTGAGAGACTTGTAATTTGGCCTCGTGCCCACATTGTAATCTTTATTCAATATCAAAAAAAAAGCATTTTGCATCACTTGTGTTTTGCTTCAAATTTTTACTGCTGACTATTCAATGTTTCTGCTTGGGACTCCTGTGCGACGACCTCCATCGCTTAGCCTGTAATCGGTCGTTATGGACCTGCCTTGCGTGAGCGCAATCTAGGTTCATGCGGCATCACGCCTTAGTGAGGAAGATCGCTCCTATGGAAGCAGGACGTGATATAATGGTATCAGAGCACGACTTTACGTCCTTGGACTTCGATTGAATTCTTTAACTCTGATGTTCTGCAAACTCTGATGTTGTTCTGTAAATCGGTATCGTTGGTGCGCTCTGTCTCAAATGTCCCACGACATGTCCATACAATAAGTCTAAATATTTTACAAAATTGCACGAAAGAAATTTGGTTGAACAAAAGTTCAAGTAAAAATGGTTGGCTAAGTTGGGCTGGGTATATACACCAAGATTGTGTCGACCTTAGCAAGTTGTGTACGAGATAAAAATTATGTCAAACAAGAATGAATTAGACTCGATTCATAGAATGCAGGATGACTATAGAAGTGCTATCGAACGATATTATCGTCTATGCGACATAGGCAAATCGTGCTTGGATTTTTGAGGAATGGCTCGAACGAGAATTCGAAATAATCAGTTGTGATTCATAACTTATTTCGAGGATATGTCAAATAACTTTATTCCTGAGTGGTATATAGGATAGCCTTGGGAATGTTAGTCGATTGAGGATGTGGGATCCCAATGAGTCTATCAGCAAGCGATGGATATGCAAATTCTTAGAGTGAGTATGATTGAGTAAGTTGTAATCTTGAAGTTTATGACGAGTTGGTTCGAACAGACTAGAAACAACACGCACGAGATTTGAATTTCGCAAGTATGAAATGCAAGTGATAAGGAAAAAGATAGATTGAATCGAGGAAAAGTTAAGGTGTACGAACGGATGACTTGATCAAGAAAATCGATTGAATCGTATACAAAAAGTTAGCACGATTGGACGATAGCGTACATGGAAGTGATTCGAATATTTGAGAATGACTCTAAGGATTGGAATTGATGTTGCTCGATGGTTTGGGTTAGCAAGGATTGAGACAAATTGATGAAATTTGTTGTTCGATGACTTAAAATAGTTGGATGAATGTTCGTGAATTTGGTTTGGATGAATTGAACATGTAGCTAGTTCGAAGAATAATGATCGAAATTGATCTTGAATATTGAGGAGATTGTCTAGTTCGGACAATAGCATTAGTCGCATGACTCAAAATTTGTTGCAAATAAAGATCGTCAGGTTATGCATATCATCGATGGTATTTAGGCGTATCAAAGATCGAAATACGATAACTCGGGGGTACTCTGATTCGAGGAATGACGATTGTGTAAAATATTATTATTCCGATAGATGCTATGCTTGGGATTTTGATAAAATAAATGTTGGATAAAAATGATCGTGTCTTGATGGCTACGCCGATAACCATAATGTCGACGTTCTTGTCTTACGCGAGTGCAACTCGAGCCTCGTCCATGTGTCACGTCGAATTTGGGGACGATCATTCTGCGTGAGCGCGGACATGGTGATTTATGTCGCGGGAACGATTGAACTCGAAAAATCAAGATGTGGCAATTTGGATTGCGTCGACTTGTGGTTTGAGACGAAGGTGGATTCGAGGACTGATCGGACTTATAATTGCTGATTTAGTAAAGTTGAGGATTGAGGACATCCAATTTGTTTATCGAGAATGAATTAGTCTAGAATCAAAACAAGAGTTACGCTCCGATGAGAACGATTATTCTGCGGGAGCGTTGCATGATGATTTCATGCTGACCGTGGATAATCGGACTCGCGTGAGATGGGGCGTGACATTATTAAAGTCAAACGATCTTGTGATCGATTACGTGAATTGGGATAAATGACTTAAGGAATATGAAATAAGAATTATGGTTAAGCGAGAAGTCGTGTCGTAGCATGCTTGACTTGGGAGGAATAGTTAGACGGATTATATCGAATATGTTTGAAAAGATAGACTATGCAAGTTGCTTGTTGGATGAACGATATTGATATGTCGAGGAAATGGTTGAACATGACTCGGTGTAGGATGGCTTTGCTGAATAACTCGGACCCCTTGGACTAGGTGTTGCAAGTGCGAATAGGATATATATATATATATATATATATATATATATATATATATATATATATATATATATATATATATATATATATATATATGCTCGATGTTTAGAAATCTGAGTGATGAGAGCTTGGGTAGAAATCCCGTACTATCAACTTGGTTTGACCCTAGGATTGGGGTCAGTGTTGGCATTATTGTTGGGGAACTATGATTCCAATCCTGACATTGACTTTAGACTTGAGAAATGGCCTAGCGGGTTAGGCGAGACGTCCATGTTTCGAGAGATAACATCGGTATGATTGATCTTGAGGATTGGAAAATAGTATGGATGGATAAGATGATTCAAGAGTGTGAAAATATCACTCACGAGACTCAGCTGACATGTATATATTTTAGGGATACCTAAATATGTGCACGATCCGACTCGAGTGAGAATGGCGAATCTCTATCGCGAGGCTTGGCTGAACTGCATGTATTTTGGGAACGCCTGGGATATGTGCACGATCCAACCAAGTGATACGTTGAATTCTAGTGAGACTTAAGGAATGAAAAAGTGTCGAGGATTTTGAATTCGTGTTTTAAAGGAAAGATTGATGGTAGTGCGAGCGTGGCTCGGATTGAAGAAACGCATAGGCGTAGTTTGTACGAGAGTTATAGAATATTGAAAAAGTGATAAGGCGATGAGTAAGTACTCAGTTAGTTTCGAGGACGAAACTTTTTCTGAGTGGTGTATGATGTAGTGCCCCGCTCAGTCAATCAGAAGAATCGAAATGCCGATGGTGTTCGGACTTAGCCATGCAACGGCTTGCTCGAAGACTCGCTCAGGTAGGTGGCTTCGGTGAACTTGCCTCAGCTTGGCCTTCACACTAATAAAATAAAAGTTTTTTAAATACACAAGTAGGCTTGATAATAAAAGAGATGCATCCACATAGCTAAGGGAATAATCCCAACTTGGGTCAGACTGAGCTAGAATATGGAAAGGTCCCACGGTCGGCTTAGAAGTTTGCTTAACGTGCTTTTAAAATGACAATCCTTCATCCCGTGGCTTGGGAGAAGGAAAGCTGGTCTAAGTTGCCATGAAGTTAAGAACTTAGCCAAAGTCGTAGGCATCGCCCGCATAAATGCTTGATAAAGCATGCACGGTTCCATCGTCCAGGGCTTGGCATTGCCTTGCTTGTCCCACCGGTTAAGTTACAGTGCACGTTGCAGAGCACGGCTTATGGCATAAGTCTGGGCACCCTAAAGAACTTGGTTGATCAAGTCGAACGTGTGCACGACACGTTCTCTCTATGAAAGGCTTGACATAGCTTTTGCTCGTCAAGTCGTTGCACGAATAAGTTAGACAAGAGTTTGGTTGGGCTATCAAAGTCATAGCAAGCACTGTCCCCTGCCGTTGTCAAGTCACATAGTCCCATGATCTCAAGGCTCGTCATATAAAGTATGTGACTTGAGCGATAGTGTCGCCTAGAGAATAAGTCAGTC
>JANAVB010022748.1:0-32666 GCA_029216955.1 Iris pallida | reverse complement strand
TGTACTTTATTCATAGCATGCTTTATATTTTCTGTCATGATATGAACTATGTGAGATATATGTATCATTCCTGTCCTGATTGGACCCATTAAAAATATTACCGAGAATGAGGAGGAGTTTTTGCTCGACTTACTATAGAGCTGGCTTAGATGACACCGGTGACTTTGGGCCCTCAAGAGGATTCAAAATTGCTGAGGACTTTCCCATTCTAGATTAGACTGCTAGACTAGTTTCTTTATTTAGATGTTTTGTTTTTGAGATGCACTTCAGTTATTTGGATTTCGATGTTGTTTAAATATCCAAACTTATTAAATTTCAGTTGTAGTTCTCTATGAGATTATATCCATCTTTTTATCCCTTATTCTATCTTAGTTCTTGATTGAGTTGTACCTTCTATGTTGTCCTCCTTTTGGAGAGTATGTCATTGTGCAGGTAAGTAATATATTGTTAGATGTTGTGACCTAGGATAGCGTTCTAACCGCCGACTCTGTGGCGTAGGCTGGACGTACCCACTTCTCGTACCCTTACACTGATACGGGTCGTGACATATTTTAGTGGTGGCCTGTAACCCCACTTTTCCAATTTCATGAATTTTGTGCTATTTGCAATATTTATGAATAATGATATTAAGTTGTTTTTAGTAATTGTAATTCAAAGATTATTTTTAAATTATTTTATCATGTTAGTTATTGATAATTCGGATAACTAATTTAGAGTATTTTCCAAGTTCTTTAACTAACTAGGTGGTCCCCCTAAGATCTAACTACTTTTATACAACTAACAAACTTTTGGGGTGATTTATAATTAACTAAATTTCCAGAGGTTAGATGCAAACTTTTCCAACACTTCTCCTTACTATATATTCTCTCAGTGGAGAGATAATTTCATTCACTCGGCCAGATCACTCATAGCTGAACCTCTCCTCCTAATTTCTTTTCCAAATTGAATCCAAAACCTAACCCTAATTTTTGGTTCGCCTGTGAGCGATGATGGTCCCCTAGCCTGGTGATCGACGACGGTGGCTGTACTTCTTCTCTTCGGCGGCTTCATCCCGGCGTCACACGGCGTGCGGATCACCACTTCGACAAACGACTGCGGGATCCTAGGCGACACTTCGTCCATCTTGGCACGCGACCCCCGCAACGATCGTGAACGACCTTCACCGAGAGCTCACCACACGTCTTCTTCACCGACGATAGGGCCGCGGTGGCGCACTGTGCTTCCCTGTGACTCACAAGCTTCCTTGATGACGGTGGTACGGTTCATCTCATCGAGCGACGGATCGACGAATCGATCTCGATAACTTCTTTTCCTCTTCGACTTTTCGACATCACTACTGTTGAGTTTATATACAGCTGGGATTGTATATGATTTGGTTGAGTAGTTCAAACATTTCTGTTGGCTGGGTTGCTGGAGCAGTTGTTAAGTTTTATCTAAAAATTCTTAGGCTTAGTTGTGTGTAGATTTTAATTAAAAATTTGATGGGCTTGGGTTATATTGTATATGAGTGGTCTGTGATTTTGATTTTTTTGGGAGGGAAGTAACCGTTTAGTTGTGTGTGAATGCCTTAATTTTATTCTAGTTGTTTGAAGTTTACTGGACTTTAATGGTGGGAAAGAAGCAACAATAACTGAACTTGGGCTGGATCCATCTAGGGCCAGTATTTTAGAAGCAGATTTAGAGATGTTTTGGTTCAAAGTATTTCATGGTTGGCTCAATATTGGTGTTGACCAGTTTGGGTTTTGAGCAGTTGGGGACTGGATTTTGGGCTGCGATTTAATTCATGGATTTTCCTGCGTTATATATATTTTTAATGGTATAATTACGAGTAAATGTACTAAGGATGGGTAGTGACCATATTTTTAACTATTAGATTCTATATAATATTTTGTGTAGGCACCATATATTTTAACTTGCTAGAACATGTGTAAGGATAGTAATAACTATTTGTAAATAATTAATGATTAACTATATATGTATAAGATTCTAAATGTTGGTTATAATAATGCTACCGGGTTAACTAAATTAGCCACATAGATTTTAGTTCTTCAAGTAGTATTTACTTGATAGCAAGGATAATTAGTTAATTTAACAATAGTGAGTTAGCAAATAGTAAATTAATTATTGCCATTTTTAGAGCTTATCCAACTTGTACTTATTACCAGGTGGACATTGAGAGTATCATCTCTCCACTCTGATCTTTCCGAGCAAGACAAGTACATTCTATGGTCTTGTGTATTTATATGCATATCTTGTACTTCTCTTGAGGATACTATGTGACACGATATCATGTTCTCTTGTACTTTATGTTTGTACTT
Organism: Iris pallida; assembly: GCA_029216955.1. Taxonomy (NCBI): domain Eukaryota; kingdom Viridiplantae; phylum Streptophyta; class Magnoliopsida; order Asparagales; family Iridaceae; genus Iris; species Iris pallida. The sequence continues at coordinate 30,348 of JANAVB010022748.1, read as the reverse complement.
ACTTATAGCCGGGGAGGGAAAATATAGTAGCTATGTGACCAAACCCGTGTTCTTATATTCATGTAGATAGCTTAGGCCTCTTACTGTGCACGCAGGCCCTAAGCCGTACCGATATTCATGTACTCTTGTACTTATTCCTGTACTCACCCCAGCAGGTCACATAGGCTAGTTGTATTTCAAATATTGTGCACATGTCATGTCTTGTACTTCAGGTTCATGATTTACAATCTTGTACTTTATTTCATGTACATTATATTCATGTACTTTCTTATTCTTTCCTGTACTTTACATGTTCCCTTGTACTCATTTCATATCATGATGTTCTTGTTCATTACCTAGAATTGTACTATGCTCTGAACAGACTGGATATGTTGCAGGTGTACTTACAGGATATCATTCTACCTTATGGGCCAGAGCCCAGGATCTTAGCCGAGCAGGATGGAGCCATGACTTAGCTAGAGGTTTTCAGGTTTAGATTGTTGGCTTTACTTATAGATATTGTACATTGAGAGTCATAGCTATATTTCATTTTGGTTACTGGGTTTGTCTCTTGTACTTATATGTATATATAAATTGTATATTGACTTGTGGATTATGGTGATCGTTCTGTGATCGTTATAGATGCTGATAGATTATTACTATTATATTCTGACTTGTTAGATTTTCCTAGCATTGGTACAGCTTACTTCGTGTCTAACGACGAAGGCTGGACGTTTCCGACTCGTATCTGATTATTCGGAGCGGGTCGTGACATACTTTTAGTGGTGGCCTATCAGGTCTGTCCTAATAGTACCTAGGTATTAGAGTACTATTGGGGGACTTGATTTAAACTAGAAAAATTTGATTATAGCAAAAGAAATTGGGTACATCGGGTATATTGATATTCTATAAACACTTGTTGCTTTTAGTTTTAGAACATTTTAACAGTTTTTTGTTTTTTCAGATAGTTCAAAGCACGCAACACCGGAACTGTTGATCTACCTACACTTGAGGGTTCCGAGCTTCTACTACCTTCTATCGCCCTACTATCCCTATGGGTAGTACGCAGTTGATGGAGACGTTTCAGGAGTTCCTTGACACCAGAGGGAGCAGGCCATCCTTTTCCAAGCTAGACTTGTAGATACACTTTTCGAGCAAGGAAGGACTTCTGATTTCCAAACAATCAGATACTTGGACTTTCCCGACACCGAGCGCATATTGCGTAGAGGAGCAGATCGAGGACCTAGAGCTACTACTGAAGATCATCCAAGTCCCTGAGGACCCGACTCCTCTGAAGATTGGAGCTACCAGCCAGAAGATCCAGAATGTAGCACAGACAATAGAACGAGACAGGAAGCTGAAGCTCAGGAGAGACATGAAGACATATGACGGTGATAGCAGTTACTATGAATCTGCAAAGCATCGCCACACTCAGACAATGCCTTTCCCGCATCATCAGATCTAAATGATGGTCATTTGTGATTTCTGCGCCGCCCAGGACACCACTACGACGAGTGCAACAAGAGACTGAAGCTATGCTTGTTCTGCTAATCACCTGCCCACCAAGTTAAGGATTGCTCGTAGACCGCTGATCACACTGCCCAAGGACGAATACGAGGAGCATCAGGACTACAACAAGGGAACCACCTCTCCAGATTCAGCAATCACATGAAGCACTACCACAGGGACCAGCCTACGTCGGGATAGTTGAAAAAGTTAAAGTGATTCAAGTCCCGGAGTAGTACTGAAGACAGACTGAAGATAGAAGGCTTCTCTTGTATGTTGGAGAAAACCATGTATCGTGATTCGCCATCCAGTTTTTTCTTAAAATTCCTATTAGCACCTAGATCATTTCTTGAGACTTATTGTTTTCTATTTTGAAACCTTGATTGATATTCGAAACTTATTTCGAGATAATGCTTCCTATTCTGTAAACTTATTTCAAATCCACAATTCGATAATTGCTTGAAATCTACTATCCGATATTGTTGCATATTCATTATTTATGACTTTGTTTCCTAGTGTTGACTCTTATTTGGAAATTTTGTACCCTTATTAAACCTTATGTTAATTGGAATTTAATTCCTACTTGAGATTTCATTTTGAAACCCTGTTCCTCATTCGAAACTTTGTTTAAGCTCCGCCCTATGCAGCACATTGTTGAAGATTCCTTTGAGGCTTATGAAGATTTTGTTTCTATTTGAGATTTTGTATCCATAATTCGATGCTTATTTCCTATTTACCCATTGATTTTTTTCTACTCGTGACTTTGATTCCATTCAAGATTTTAAGATCCAGTTTTCTATTTCGAGAATTTGCTTTCGTTCGTGATTTTGTCTCATATTTAAGATTTTCCAGATTTTGAAGTTCTTACTCACGACTCGTTGAGACCTTGTTCCCTATTCAATACCTTGTTTTTGTTGTGTAATTTATCAAAAACCCAACTTCCTTCTTCCTCTTTTAAAGATCATTTAATTTTCTATTCAATACATTCAACCATTTTATTTTGATTACATTTTGACAATTTTAATATTTATTTTGTATTCATTGGTATTTTATGGGCCTATGCTTAATGACCAAATGACTACATAACTAGCAATAAAATCCTATAAAATTCATTGAATTTGTAGGAAGAGGGTTTGCCTATATATGTATCCATATTGTTAGTATTGATATACTTGAGAAGAAAAAAGGGTAACCATGTGATTCCTTATCCCCCTCCTTCACAAACATGTATTCTTTCTTTCATTTTCATTCCAATCTCTCCTACTCTGGGTAAGAGCTAAGTCAGGGTCAATCTTCCTGAGTTGTGTGTGACGACGGGATACCGGTAGAGCAGAGATTTTACCACAATGAGCATTCGGAAGCACATAGACCCAAATCAACTCTTAGGGCAGTGCTTCATGCATGACTTCCCGGGAGGCCGGTAACTTTAATTGGTTTATTTTGTTTTCAAGTTTTCAATAGAAAGAAACATATCTCTAACAATCTAAGAGTTGATACTATATGTTATGTTAATTTTTTGTTTTTTTATCAACATGTGATCATAAATCATAATATCTGTTTTCTAACAGAACCATGCGTTTCTATTCTATAGATTACAATTGGATTGTATATTATTCCAGTACATATAGTTTTCCTCCCATTTGTATACAAAGTAATAAACTCTTAATGAGGTTTCTTAAGGAAATGAACTGTAGGAATCATATTATTTATAACTTAGTTGCCTTATGCTTCTTATATATATTTCATGTTTCTGTTAAAGAAACTCATCCTAGAAAATCATACCAATATTTTTTTGGTCAAAGTTTGAAGTGTAGTTGGAAACTCTTTATGTATCTAGTATATATATATTTGTCTTTCTGCTTAGTTTACAAATTTTTCTGGCCTTGCAAGGAGCTTTTGTAACCTCTCAATAATGTACTTTTAATATTGTTGATTCTTATGCTACTCTGTGAAATATATTTCTTTTGATGCTGATGTAAAATAGAGGCCTATATGGAATGAATAGTAGTTTGTGGCCATATATGGGCGTACTGTATGCATGGTCTCACAGGAACAATGCCATTTTTTTTAAGCTAATTTTGATATACTTGAGGTATACCAAAGTGATATTGCATAAAGCCAAACACTTATAAAAGAAAATGAATTGACACTGACTATATTAGATGATGACAAGGTTCTTGAATTCCTAAAACATTTTTTTCAGTTATTTGTTTAGAATATAAGTTTCTTCCGATCTTAATTGCCCTTGAGGAATACCTCCTTTAAATTAGAGAAAATATTTGTGAAGTTGATGGAATACAAAACTTTGATTTACACAACATACATTAGACAAATCTCTCGCTCTACAATCTGGGCTCTCTTACATGTTAGATGAAAAAAAAAATTGTAGTTAGAAGAAGATGTAAAATTTGCCTTGTCTATCTAGTAGAGAGGGACATATGATTAACTTTGTCTATCATGTTGACAGTGTCATTCCATGTCCTCTATTAGCTTAACTGTATTAAAAAAGAGAGAGTATTATACATGTGTTGGCAAAAGACTTCTCCTTTACAGAAACTTTGCCAAATCCCTTTAGTATTGACATATATAGTGATTGGTAATGTTCATTGATGGTTAATTTCCAGTATTTATCCATGTCCAAGACATTTATTCTATTAGTCTACAAGAGGTATAACACTCTTATAATTGGTTTGCGACCCAACTTTTACGGTTGTTAAAATCCATCTTGATGTTGTTAACACTAATTTCTTTGACATAGAAATAGTCTCTTGCGGTCAAAAAAATTTTTAAGTTGTTAAAAATGTAATTACACAAGAATATTTGAATATAATGGATGCATAATCATGTCAAAGTATTGTTAGTAGGATTGCTTACAAATATCGGATTGACTGTTCCCTTAAGTTGAGCTAATCTTCCCATCCAACTAGTTCTTCATATAAAACCATTAGTTTATTTCAGCTAATAAAATGTATGCTTGGATTTTGTTATGCCCAAGCTCTCCCATTTAAACTATGCTTTGAAACCAATGCTTGACCAAGTATTATTGTTTATGTGCTTTTGGCAATTCATTGTCCAATAAAAAAACTAACTGAATTTTTCTGTCAAAATTTCCTTGTGATGCTGCAATATATACCGATCTTCACTTCCTGCTCTTGTCTGCTGCATGTTCAACCTTGTCTATTTCATAGTAAACCATTTATCGGGGCATCTTATAAGTTTGTTGATTTTTCCTTTTTCAATACTGTTGATGTTTTTTTTAAAGGATCAATGGGGATGACTAATAAAACATTTATTTTGCGAAAGAACAATATTAGTCAAAATATTTGACCATTATTATTCTATAGCAGCTCAAGTATTTATATTTTTTAAGCACTTCAATATTTTGACCATATTGTGTACGTTAGTCAACTTTTACCTCTTGGATCCTTTGGATTCGGGCCTAACGTTTCCAATTGAATTCTCTGTTTATTTGAGCATTCAATGGTTTAAATTAATAACCATGAATTCTCCTTCATGTCTGAATAGAAGCATGTCATTGTGGAGTCTTACATTTGTACAATAATATCTTCTGTTATGCTATTGTCAGGCCCATAATCTTGGATATGACACTTCTAATGCATTCACAAGTACATCAAAAATTCATGATGATCACATAAATTTACATTTATGTTTTTTTAGTACAAATATGGAAGGTATAAATTATTTGTTAAACTATTTCATAAAATGTTGTCATCCTTATCATTTTTATATGCGTATACACCTTTCATGCTCATATCAAATGTGTAGCAATACAGATCATGAACATTCTGTTAGTGTCGAGGCACAATTTTCGATGGAAAATTCTAAAACTGAAACAATTGTACCAAAAATGTTTCAAACGCAGCACCTTAAAGAAGATGTGCAACAGAGACCCTGGAGGATTCTGAATTACGAGGATCTAAAAAGATTCTACGTAATACACAAAAAATCTAAAGAGACTTTGTGTAAGCAACTATCGGCAGTAGAGCTTCTAAAAAGAAGTTACTGTAAAAGGCAGCAACTATCGGCAGTAGAGCTTCTAAAAAGAAGTTACTGTAAAAGGAAACAGCAGCGATGACAGGCGAGAATGAGATGCTGGGGTGAATGAACCACCGTTGCTCAAAGCTTTATTCGCCCCACACGAGCACGAACAGCTTCCAGGAACCATCAAGTTCACGAAGAACTTCTGGAATGCTCGTAAGTCAATATTTGTGACTTGAACGGGATTCCTGGACTTAACAGACTCCCTCTACTCTCTTCTTGGTGCATCTTTCAAAGGAGGCCAAGGGGCTCTATTTATAGAGTGGAGTTGAGACTTCACCTCTTCTCCTATCCGATGTGGAACTAAAATACCAATACTCAAAAATAGAGTTTCATATTTTAGATCATCCCACAATCAGCATAGAAGTGTGCCAGTCTATGCCTACCCCCCGAACACTCCCGTGCATGCACGAGACATCCTGGAGTCCGTGTCCGAGTCCGAGTCCGCACAACAAAAATTAACTTGCATCCTTGCTGGATTTAATCATTTTTTCTTCTAGGAAAATACTTCCACATGGCATAAACTTGTGCCTCACTACACCTCATGTGCACACCTCAACACAAGCAATGCATTATATTGAGATACTCACCATTTGGTGTAGCCGATGTGGGACTATCTTTTCTAGTCCAAAGGCAAAAACACCAACAATCCCCCACATATCTCAATATATGGGTTGAGCGTTCCCCACAGTGACTGCCATCATCCATTAGGAGAGAAGTCGCTATGACTTGAATCTTCCTGCATAGGTTAAATAACAGCATGATACAAGAATGGACTACGCCTTGAATTCTGCATCATAACTGCAATTCTTCCTACTCACATAATGACATCAACTGTGCTTCCGGCTGCACATTGAAGGCCTTGTGCCAACCTAGTTTCAGTATATAATTTTTGGGCGTCTACAAGCTTATCCTCAAGAGACGGCCTGATATCTCTGTCCATACACTATAGGTGAGTTCTTTATAAAGAGTCATGACATGAAGCATTGCGCTTCTTTAAGGTGCTACGCCGCTATGACATGGCTTAAAGCCGAGGCTTTAACCCACCTGGGTACCTCATCGTAGTGTCATACTACTGTAGCATGAGGTCACAGGCCTCTTTGTAGTGCCAAACTATCCAGCATGAAGCCTTGCGCTTCCGTGCGGTGTTATGCCGCTATGACATGGCTCGCAAAGCTGAGGCTTTACCCTACCTGGTACCTCTTCGTGGTGTCATGCCACTGTAACATGAGGACATCGTCCTCTTTGTAGTGCTGTCTACTTCTCTTTATTACGATTATCATATAGTATTAGGCTACCTGCCTATTTGCGGTGCTACTCCACTGTGACTTGGCTTGCAAAGTCGAGGCATTACCCCTACCTGGGAACCTCATGGTGGAGTCACCACACTGTAGTATGGAGTTACACTCCTTGTAGTGCTGCGCTACCGTGCTTCCTGTAAAGCACTCCAGGCATTCACTCTGCCTGAGAACTCATTAAGGCATTTAAGCCAACCTTCCCACATGATCCGTTTTTCGCAGAAAATAACAGTAGACAACAGTGGTTGCAGGTCCGTAACCTCTCCATGTCACATAGGACAAGTACCCACCATTTCTGATATTCTTCTGGTTAATAGTCCTCCCTTGAACCAAAAGCTAGATGTCTAGTAGATTTCTCTTTGAACTAATAGCATAAAACTTTATGGTAGGAATGTAATAACACAATATCAGAATGCCTTCAAGCCCATTTTACAAGCTGTGTCATCGACCAGCTGGCGCTTGACGCCCTTGGTGAACGGATCCGCCAGGTTCTTCTGACTCCGAACATCAATCACTGCAATAACACCTCTCTTGATAAGATCATGTACTACTCTGTGCGTACCGTTCTCTTCATTCCGTTGAAGAGTTCATTTGATGCCACTGCTGCTGCCGCCTGGTTGTTACAGTATATCGGTATTGCCGGTATCTGAGCCCCAACCACCGGAAGATCATACATGAGCTCCCGAAGCCACTCTGCTTCATCTGCAGCAGCATCCAATACAAAGAATTCAGATTCCATGGAGGAGCGAGATAACATAGTCTGCTTCTTCGACTTCCACGATATAGCAGCTCCGTTTATGGCGAATACGAATCCACCTGTGGAATACTCGCTCTCTATATCTGAACACCAGCTAGCATCACTGAAGCCTTCCACTACTGACGGATCTCCGCTGTAGAAAAGTGCATATGTCTGAGTTTTCTTGAGATATCTCATAACACGCTTCACAGCTTTCCAGTGCTCAACGCCTGGATTGCTAGTGAACCGACTCAGCATTTCCACTGCAAAAGCTATGTCAGGCCTTGTGGCAGTAGTAGCGTACATCAAGCTTCCGATGACGCTAGCGTATTCCAACTTCCTGACGCTTTCCCTAGAATTTGGCTCCAGCTTCTGATCACTCCGGTACGGTGTATCAATAAAAGGAAGATCTTGATAGCCGTAGCGAGTGAGCATCTTCTTAATATAATGAGATTGTGACAGCCCTATTCCAGTGCCTGTCCGAATGATCTTGAGCCCCAAGATTACGTTGGCATCCCCCAAGTCCTTCATACTGAACTTGGTCGAGAGGAATTTCTTTGTCTCTGTGACGCAGCTTAAATCCATACCTAGGATTAGCATGTCATCCACGTAAAGACATACGATTACTCCTCTTCCGTCAGCAAACTTCGTATAGACATACTTGTCTGTTTCACTGACCCTGTAGCCATTTGACCTTATTACCTTGTCAAACTTCTCATGCCACATTTTGGAAGCTTGTTTTAAACCATACAGAGACTTCATCAACGTGCAGACTTTGTCTTCCAGACCTCTGACGACAAAACCTTCTAGTTGTTGTATGTAGATCTCTTCGGTCAGCTCGCCATTAAGGAATGCCATTTTCACATCCATCTGATGTATCACCAGCTTGTGTATTGCTGCTAGAGCAATTAACAATCTGATGGTTATCATCCGAGCTACTGGAGCATAAGTGTCAAAGTAGTCGATCCCCTGCTTCTGAGGAAACCCCTTGGCCACTAGCCTGGCCTTGAACTTGTCAATGGTTCCATCTGCTTTCATCTTCTTCTTGAAGATCCATTTGCATCCGATGGGTCTTGCTCCTTCTGGCAGGTCAACCAATACCCATGTGTTGTTGGAGGTGATTGAGTCAATCTCGTTGTCTATCGCCTCCTTCCAGAATACAGCATCTCTGGTCTTCATCGCCTCATCATAGGTAAGCGGATCTACTTCCACATGATAGGTGACGAAGTTATCTCCGAAGTCTTTCGGCCTCCTCGTTCGCTTAGTTGACGGCTCAGCGAGTTCTGGTTCAGCTGGTATCTTCTTGACGACAGCTTCATCTTGGACTACTGGTTCATTAAAGACTTCTGTCTGCTTTGTACCCTCATCATTCTCCGGAAGATCCGCGAGGACAATATTCTTGTGTTTTGCAAACTTGTCTTCAAAGTATTCAGCATCGCGAGATTCGATGATATGGTTTGACTCGATATCAAGGAATCTTCGAGCATCACTCTTCTCGGCATACCCCAAGAAGATCGCCTTCGTAGTCCTTGTCCCCAGCTTCTGAATCTTCAGATCCGGGAGCTTCACATAAGCCAGACACCCCCACACTCGAATGACATTCAAGTTAGGTCTGACTTTGAACTAGAGTTCATGAGGAGTTATGTCGAAAGTTGCATATGGCACTCTGTTCAGAATGAACGTTGCTGTTAGTGCAGCTTCTCCCCAGAAATACTTTGGAAGACCCGCAGTCAACAGCATAGAGTTTATCATCTCTGTCAACGTTCTGTTCTTTCTTTCTGCTACTACTCCGTTGGATTGAGGAGAGTACGAAGCCGTTGTCTCATTGATGATTCCATGTTCTTTGCAGAATGATAAGAATTTATGAGACCGATACTCTCCGCCTCGATCACTCCTTAACCTCTTGAGTTGTTGTCCTGTTTGCCGCTCAGCCTCGGCCCTGAACTCCTTGAACTTCTCGAATGCTTCGTCTTTAAACATGAGCAAGTAGACGAAAGCATACTTTGAGAAGTCATCTATGAAAGTAATAAAATACTTCATCCCGGCCTTTGTAGAGAATTGTTTGAAGTCACAGATATCTGAGTGAACCAACTCAAGAAGATCTGTGCTTCGATGGACCCTGTGAAAGGGTTTCCTTGTGATCTTCGTCTAAGCACATACTTCGCATTTCTCTACCTTACCCCCACACTTGGAGATAAGTCCTAGACTAGACATTCTGTTAATCCTTTTACAATGAGCATGTCCTAGCCTATTATGCCACAACTCAAGAGAATAATCAGAAAAAGTGATTGCTTTTATATTATCATGCTGGGTTACAACAAGCTGAATCTTGTACATTCCTTCAGTTTCGAAAGCTTTCCCAAAGAATGTACCCTTCTTGGACATCACCAACTGGCCAGCATTGATGTCCTTCCTCAAGCCTGCGTTGCAGAGCAGACTTCCAGAGATCAGGTTCTTAGAAATTACTGGAACATGCTTCACACCTTGAAGCGTCAGAGTGTTCTCCGATGTGAGTTTCAGCTCCACCGTCCCGATCCCCAGTACTTCAGCTTGTGCCTGGTTTGCCATTATGACCTTCTCTGAAGTTGGCTCATAAGAGACGAACCAGTTTTTGTCTGAACAGACATGGCAGGTCATACCAGTGTCTATCCACCAGTCCAAGTCAGCCCCCACAGTTGTAACCTGTGCTATCATGGCAACTAGATTAGTAATCATAGAAACCTTACTAGGCTCACCTTGTTCTTTAGGCTTGGACTTGCATTCGAATTTGTAGTGGCCCTTCTTGCCACAACTGAAGCAAGTCACATGGGACTTGGACTTCTGCTGCTTGAAAGCAGGACCCTTCACTTTCAGATTCGTGAAGTCCTTCTTTTTGCGATGAGAAGCAGCTTGCTTCCCCTGTTACTCTCTGGTTTAGACCAGATTTGCCTTCGCCAGTTGTTTGGACAGAGTATCCATCTTCTGTTGAGAGCGCATCTCGTCCTCAACATGGATCTCTTGCAAGAAATCTTCCAAGCTAATTTCCATCTTCTTTCGATGCATCCTTGCATAGAAGTTGCTCCATTCTGTAGGAAGTTTCGAGACGATCCCTCCAATGACAAACTTGTCAACGAGGGGCATGTTCTCGTCTTCTAGTTTCTGACGCAACTTCAGAAACTCCTTCACTTATGGCAGCATCGCCTTCTCATCTTCGAAGGTCCACTTGTGATATTTTTCTACCATGAAGATCTTGGACCGGTTCTCGTCATCTTCATAGAGCTTTCCCAAGGAGTCCCATATCTCTTTGGCAGATGTCTTCTTGGAGTAGGACTCTGCCAGAGAGTCTTCCATGGAATTGAGTATCAGTAGTTTGCATATACTATTTTCTCTCTTCCACTTCGCTTGCTTGGTCGTAGCAGCGGCCACAGCCGCAGCAGATCCAGTGGCTGGAACAATCGGTTCTTCTTCTGACAGCACGTGATCAACATTCACGAGTTGAAGATTTAAACTGACCTTTCGTCTCCATATCTGGAAGTGTTCGCCATCGAATTTCTCCAACTTGTTAAAGCCGGTATCGATGAGCGAAGCACGAGAATTATCCATCTTCTCAATAAAGCTTTGAGATTGTTAGTGCCGAGGCACAATTTTTGATGGAAAATTCTGAAACTGAAACAATTGTACACATAACGTTTCAAATACAGCACCTTAAAGAAGATGTGCAACAGAGATCCTGGAGGATTCTGAATTACGAGGATCTAAAAAGATTCTACGTAATACACAAAAAATCTAAAGAGACTTTGTGCAAGCAACTGTCGGCAGTAGAGCTTCTAAAAAGAAGTTACTGTAAAAGGCAACAACTATCGGCAGTAGAGCTTCTAAAAAGAAGTTACTGTAAAAGGCAACAGCAGCGATGACAGGCGAGAATGAGATGCTAGGGTGAATAAACCACCGTTGCTCAAAGCTTTATTCGCCCCACACGAGCACGAACAGCTTCCAAGAACCAACAAGTTCACGAAGAACTTCTGGAACGCTCGTAAGTCAATATTTGTGACTTGAATGGGCTTTCTGGACTTAACAGACACCCTCAACTCTCTTCTTGGTGCATCTTTCAAAGGAGGCCAAGGGGCTCTATTTATTGAGTGGAGTTGAGACTTCACCTCTTCTCCTATCCGATGTGGGACTAAAATACCAATACTCAAAAATAGAGTTTAATATTTTAGATCATCCCACAATTAGCATAGAAGTGTGCCAGTCTACGCCTACCCCCCGAACACTCCCGTGCATGTACGAGACATCCTGGAGTCCGTGTCCGAGTCCGAGTCCGCACAACAAAAATTAACTTGCATCCTTGTTGAATTTAATCCTTTTTCCTTCTAGGAAAATACTTCCACATGGCACAAACTTGTGCCCCACTACACCTCATGTGCATACCTCAACACAAGCAATGCATTATATTGAGATACTCACCATTTGGTGTAGCCGATGTGGGACTATCTTTTCTAGTCCAATGGCAAAAACACCAACACATTCATAAATCATTGCTTTTGTCAGAGACTCGGACGTATGCTTTGTTATGTTTTACTTGATTAAAACTAATGATTTTTTTAATTATTTGATAAACTTATTTTAGCCTACAGAAATTCTACATGATTGTATGGGCTGGCCCATATAGTTCATATTGTTGTAAAGGACCTTAGACATGATCAAACATTATTTTTCATTGACTAAAGGTATTGAATCTTTGAATACCAGTTATATGTTTCCATTATTAGTTTGTCTCATATGTTACGTGAATTCTCTTCACCATTGGGCACTAGTCAAATTTTTATATATATTAGTTTGTCATATTGATATTTACGTTGCAAATATAGTTGTGGAGCTTTAATTCAAATAAACAAGTTGTGCACTGTTTTATTTACATTTGTATTAATGTGCAAATTTACCTCTATTTTCTTGAAGGTAGAATCATTAGAAATACTTCAAATGTTTAGGACATGACATATTAACAGTGACGGCAATACAAATTTATTTTGTACCATCTTATTCTTAACATGATCTTTATAATGTTCTCTCTCTAAGCCAGAATCATTAGAAATTGTGACTTGTTAGAAAAGACTCAAACATGCTAAGAGTGAAGGTAACTAATAAAAAAAAATCTGTACTCTATTATTATAAACTTGATGGATATTAATGGGTGTTTAGCGAGAATAATAAAACTATCTATAAATAATATATAAAAATAACATATCTTTTGTATTGGGATTAAGTCATGATCATTTAGAAATGATTATGGTATTGTATATTACTATATTAAAGTGATGTTATATGAATCTATGACATATTTTTCAAGGTCGGTTTGCATGTTTGAACCTTATCTAACCATATTGTCACATCTTAGAATTTTTAGTCAGAAAGGAATCATAATATAGCTCTGTCACAATATTTAAATTATGTTAGGCAAGAATTAGTTTGCATATAAACTGTGACATTATAATTTGCTTTGACATGTTCAAATAATTTAGTTTTAAAAAAATAGTTTAGTGATATTGCAAATTCCTTTAAATCTAAAGTTTTAAAAGTTACGATCAGTTTGGGTGCAAGCCGAAAAGGTTATTCTGTCAACCGGGCGTAAATAGCTATAAGCGACACGGTATTTAATCGTCCCCTTGTGGACCTCCGCTAGCTGCGAATCGGCCCCTACAGCTAACCAAAGTTGATCAAAACTTGATAAACTAATGATTTGATACAATCAATTAGCAATATCCACTTAAACTATTATTCTATTACTTTAGACTATTTTTTTTGTAAAAATGGCTTGTAAAGATAAATCTTTAGAGCCAAGGCTAAAAGTTACTGTATCTTACTTTAAGGGATGATAAAGTCAGATGAGTTTTTGCTCACTGTCCTAAATCAACAATTAGTGAAATCACACACTTGTTAAATAATTGTGACATCACCAAATCTAATTTAGAAAATAACTAAATCAGTCATACCAATTTTAGAATATTCTTTTAAAGGATATTCTAGACTATAAAATTGTATCATATTAGATACTCTTATGTCATAGAAAATTATTTTAATACAAATTGTGTAACTGACTCATATGACATCTAATCCATTTATGGATTTTTTCTTCTCTATGAGGAGTTGTCATCTATTTAGTTTATGTAAGAATCATAGCTAGAAAGTATTATATACTCAGAAATGTTAGTTTCTGTTACATCTTGTACTGAAGCTGTATGGCTCAGACATTTTATACTTTACATGATCAATATATTTCTATACCTGTTATTTATTTTAAAATTATGCTAAAAGCATGATCTTTTGAATTCTAAGATGAACATGTACCTACAGCTGCGTTTCAAGACATTATAAGAGCTTAAAAAGTAAAAATTTAGTTCTTGACTATAAAGTCATAAAAGAACTTTACAAATCTCTTGACAAAGAGTCTGTTTACTCTTGACGAAGAGTTTATCTAGGAAATTAATCCTAGTATCATCGAGGAGGGTGGGGTTAAGCCCATAAGAAAGTCACCAGCAGTGGAAACCCAACCGAGTCTGACTGGAGATCCCAAGAAGCCGGTTCATTGGGTAGAAAAAAGCTGGACTTAGGTGACTTTATGGAACACTTACCCGAGATTAAAATCTTATTAAAATAATGCCCAAGTGGCTGTACATGTGTACAATGATTCTCCATCCCTATAGTGACAGTGTTCTGGTGTGATTCGGTTAGGATGAGTTTTAAACTCTTAATAGGTCCAAGCATGATTATGCTGGGTTGACCCTAATCACCAACCCTTTGAGGACTTACCTATGTGAGAGTTCGTGAAGGCCGCGAGTATGGGACAGGGTGATCCCAAACAACTCTCATGAATATGGAAAAAGTGTGCACGGCCAAATCTACCACCCGATAGACCCAAGTACCTCTAGCGTACTATATGTGCTATACTCTGAATCTGGTTCAAGAAGTATGATTCAAGGCGTAGTCCATCAAGCACTTCTTCGGATAAAGACAATATTCACTAAATGAGATTCAAGGCTGTAGTCCATCTCATCTATGCATAGTATATAATTGCCCAGAATTCTCAATTTTTCCTCTCATTCTTTCTGTTGTTTCGGAACTTGGTTTTTTTTGGGGGGGGGGATTGTTGTATAATTTGTCAAAAACCCAACTTCCTTCTTCCTCTATTAAAGATCATTCAATTTTCTATTCAATACTTTCAACCATTTTATTTTGATTAAATTTTGACCGTTTTAATATTTATTTTGTATTCATTGGTATTTTATGGGCTTATGCTTAATGACCAAATGACTACATAACTAGCCATAAAATCCTATTAAATTTTATTGAATTTGTAGGAAGAGGGTTTGCCTTTATATGTATCCATATTGTTAGTATTGATATACTTGAGAAAAAAAAAGGGTAACCATGTGATTCCTCATCCTCCTCCTTCATAAACATGTATTCTTTCTTTTATTTTCATTCCAATCTCTCCTGCTCTGGACAAGAGCTAAGTCAGGGTCAATTTTTCTGAGTTGTGTACGACGACGGAATACCGGTAGAGCGGGTGTTTTACTACTAGGAGCATTCAGAACAAGTCTGCACATAGATCTGAATCAACTCTTAGGGCAGTGCTTCGTGCATGACTTTCCCGGAGGCTGGTAACTTTAATTGGTTTATTTTGTTTTCAAGTTTTCATTAGAAATAAACAATATCTCTAACAGTTTCCTCGTCAAGATTTTCCTATTCGAGATTTTACTTCCTAATCACGACTTTGTTGATATTGGTCCTCCATTTGAGACCTTGGATCATATTAGAGGTTTGTTTTTCCTTCGAGATTTTGTCCAAGATTTTATTGTTATTTGAGATGTTGTTGGACCTTGTTTCCGATACGAGATTTTATTCCTTATTTTAAGACTTTGTCTTTCGTCTGATACTTTGCTTCTATGCCATATTTGAGACTTTGTTACCTATCCAGGATTACGTTTCATATATGGGATCTTGTTACCATCCTGGATTTCATTTGAGATTTCGGTTACTAATTAAAACTTTGATTCCCTGATCGAGATTCTAAAATCTTCCTGGTTACCTTTTTGTACTCACTACTCTTTGATTGGATCCCGTGTTGTTTCTTAGTACCTAATAAATTCTTGTATTCTAACAGACAGATAACCTCACCATTTTTGTGGCTCGGACTATTGAAACTCATTTTGGATTCCTTAAATTTTTTGGTAATTCCTATGGATAAGGTTGAGAGACTATTCGATGATCTACTGGGGCGTGGCAGTTGCACGCTGCAGCCATTATCTGGATTACGGAGACTGAGGGTTCACTGCAGCCAGCAGCGCATTGGCGAGGCATGAACTCTAAGTTGAAGCGATTTCAGACATTCATAGGTCCTTGAGTATTATTGAGACTTTGTCCTAAAATTTTCATATCTTGGTCTTTTTGTTGCTTCATTGATAATTATTGAAAGATGGATAAAGTTGGTAGATATTCGGTAACATATCGTTATTTGAGTCATAGAGCCGAAAGTTCACTACAGCCAGATATACACTGGCGAGGCAGGAATTCTAAGTAAAGTGACTTTAAATGTCTATATGTTCTCGGATACCATATAGACTATATCCCTTTTCATATGACTATTGATTTTCGAGAATCACAAATCCTTGCACGTTTACCTTGATTAGGTACTAGTACCACCTGGATAGTTCTATATGCTTTCTCAATCAATCCTTGTAGTTTTCTCTTCTTGTATTTTATCATTGGATCATTTAATTTTTTTCTCAATAAATACATATTTCTAGAGTTGATTTTGTTTCACCAGATATTTTTCTATTAATCATACTTATATCATGTTTTGTCTAAACTTTGATCTTAATCATGTTTATCTAACCATGATTTTTCTGTTATTGTATTTCAATCGTGCTAAACTTTCGATTTAGATCATGCTTGGAAGATCGTGCCTTCAAGATTTTACTCCTCTAAGTCGTAGTTGAAATTCATGACACCTCGTGCCTATTTAAATTCTTGACCATTGTTAGATCGTGTTATTTCAACTCCCTATATGAAATTTTCGTACTTGGTATTAATTAGACTTTGTCTCACTACGTGTCTGACCAATTTTGAATGTTATTGATCATGCCATTTTACCCGTTTATTTTGTCATGCTAAGCTATTCTAAGCCCTACCTTTATCGTGACATGTTTTTAGTCGCGACAATATTTTATTGTACTTGTTGATCATGCCTAGCATTCGTTCAAGTCTACAAATTTAAATTCTGTTTTGATCATGGTTGAGTGGTGTTGATCGTGACCATTTTTCTATTCCTATCATGCCGCAACTTTGGTTTAAATCATGCTTAATGATCGTGACCAAATAAACTACTCTTCTAGTGATGGATAGTTTCGGCTTACGTGAAATTATTTTCTTAATTATGTCTGTTGTATCCTTTGAATTTTGAGGACGAAATTTTCTACGGGGATAACCCCACTTTTTCAATTTCATGAATTTTGGACTATTTCTAATATTTTTGAATAAATGATATTATGTTTGTTTTTAGTAATTGTAATTCATAGATATCATATTAAGTTTCTTTTTAGTAATTATAATTCATAGATAATATTTTTAAATTATTTTATCATGGTTAGTTAATTGATTAATTGGAAATAACTAATTTGGAGTATTTTCTAAGTTCTCTAATTAACTAGAGTAGTCCCCCTAAGATTCTAACTACTTTTATGACAGCTAACAAACTTTTGGGGGTGATTTATAATTTACTAAATTTCTAAAGGTTAAATGCAAACTTTTCCCACACTTCTCCTTACTATATATTCTCTCAGTGGAGAGAGAATTTCATTCACTCGGCCTGATCACTCCATAGCTGAACCTCTTCTCCCAATTTCTTTCCCCAAATCGAGTCCAAACCCTAACCTTAATTTCTGGTTCACCGACGAGCGACGATGGTCCCCTAGCTCGATGACCGACGACGGAAGCTGCACTTCTTCTCCTCGGCGGCTTCATCCAGGCGGCACAAGGCGCGTGAATCATCACTTCGACGAATGACTGCGGGATCCTCGACGATGCTTCGTCCGTCTTGGCACGCGACCACCACAACGATCGTCAACGACCTTCCCCGAGAGCTCACCACACGTCTCCTTCTCCGACGATAGGACCGCGGCGGTGCACCACAGTGATGGCTTCCCGGTGACTCGCAAGCTTCCTTGATGACGGCGGTACGGTTCATCTCATCGAGCGACGGATCGACGAATCGATCTCGGCTACTTCTTTCCCTCTTCGACATCACCGCTGCGAACAACAACTAGGCGTCGTTTCTTCAACTAACGGCACGCGTGAAGTCTCGTCCTCGGTAGATTCCTCTCTCCGGCAACGTCGATTTCTCTACGACGATCTCATCGTCTTCAGTAAGGTGAGCTCGATTTCGTTCTTCTGTGAAGGATTGTTCTCTTTTTAATCCCTCATCTGATCGGCAGATCAATCTCAGATTTGGACCGAAGCTCCCTGTCAATTTTTTTCTCTGACGGTGACCTCTGTATTGTTCGTCCTTATCAGTGGACACTCGATGCGAAGAACTCGAGTTTCAGTTGGACACAAGGGAATCGTATTCGATACCTTAGAGTTGTGTCTGCAGTTTAGAACGGATTAATTCCTCAGGTAACATTCTCTTTTCCTACTATTCAATCAACTGCATCGTATGGGCTAGATTAATAGGAATATTGGGTGGTTTTCGTGTCCGATGTGCTCGTGTCAGGTTGGGTCATATCGTGTGTTTGTATCGATGTTGTTTGTGCCCGATCAGGGTGCGTGTCCAAGAGCTGGACGTATCGGGGATGGGCCTAGCAAGGGCAGGATTCTTCTGGGTTAATTATGGTGATTTCTTAGTTTTATTTGAATTCGATTTGGTTGTATAATTCTATTTTATCATTGGGTTTTTATAAATTCTATTTTATCATCTGATTTGTTTGTGTGGTTATTTGGAGAGAATTTCTGAACTCAAATTGGATTATATATTATCAGGGGTTGAGTCCTCTTTAAATGATTCCTACAATTTTCTTTTGACCTTTCAATGTTATGTTGCTAAGCTTGTATTATTTATTTGGGTTAGTTGTTGGATCTTTGCTGGGCTAAGTGTTGAGTGTTGGGTTTAAATTTTAAAGTGTGGGCGAGTCTATTTGGAAGTTTCAGCTGGGTTTTTGTGTATGTCTTGCAGATTTTAACTCTGCTGACTTTAAGTACGGCTGGGTTGTATATGATTTGGTTGAGTAGTTCAAACATTTCTGTTGGCTAGGTTGCTGGAGCAGTTGTTATGTTTTATCTAAAAAATCTTATGCTTAGTTGTGTGCGGGAGATTTTAATTAAAAATCTTGATGGGCTTGGGTTATATTATATATGAGTGGTCTGTGATTTTGATTTGTTTTGGGAGGGAAGTAACCATTTAGTTGGAGTGTGTGAATGCCTTAATTTGATTCTAGTTGCTTGAAGTCTACTGGACATTAATGGTGGAAAAGATGCAGCAATAACTGGGCTTGGGCTGGATCCATCTGGGGCCAGTATTTTAGAAGCAGATTTAGAGATGTTTTGGTTCAAAGTATTTTCTGGTTGGCTCAATATTGGTGTTGACCAGTTTGGGTTATGAGCATTTGGGGACTGGATTTTGGGCTGAGATTTAATTCATGGATTTTGCTGCATTATATATATATTTTGTGGTATAATTATGAATAAATGTACTAAGGATGGGTAGTGACTATATTTTTAACTATTAGATTCTATACAATATTTTGTGTAGGCACCATATATTTTAGCTGGCATGAACATGTGTATGGATAGTAATAGCTATTTGTAAATAATTAATGATCAACTAGGATATATGTATAGAGATTCTAAATGTTGCTTATAATAATGTTACCTGGTTAACTAAATTAGCCACATAGATTTTAGTTCTTCAAGTAGTATTTACTAGATATTTCATTAGTTAGTTTACATATGAAGTAGCAGGGTGATAGCAAGGATAATTAGTTAATTTAACAATAGTTAGTTAGCAAATAGTAAATTAATTATTGTCATTTTTAGAGCTTATCCAAATTGTACTTATTACCAGGTGGATATTGAGATTATCATCTCTCTACTCTGATCTCTCCGAGCAAGACAAGTACATTCTATGGTCTTGTGCATTTACATTCGTATCTTTTACTTCTCTTGATGAAATGATGTGACACGATATCATCTTCTCTTGTACTTTTATGTTCTTGTATTTACCTATAGTCGGGGAGGATGTGACCAAATCCATGTTCTAATATTCATGTAAATAGCTTAGGCCACGCATTGTGCACGCGGGCCCTAAGCCGTTCCGATATTCATGTACTCTTGTACTTATTCCTGTACTCACCCCAGCCGGTCACATAGGCTAGTTGTATTTCAAATATTGTGCACATGTCAAGTCTTGTACTTCAGGTTTATGATTTATATTCTTGTACTTTATTTCCTGTACTTTACATTCATGTATTTTCCTGTTCTTTTCTGTACTTTACATGTTCTCTTGTACTTATTTCATATCATGATGTTCTTGTTCATTACCTAGAATTGTACTTTGCTTCGCTCCTGACTAGATATGTTGCAGGCGTACTTGCAGGATAACGTTCTACCTTATGGGCCAGAGCCCGGGATCTTAGCCGAACATGATGGAGCCATGACTTAGCTAGAGGTTTTCAGGTTTAGATTGTTAGCTTTACTTATAGATATTGTACATTGAGAGTCATAGCTATATTTCATTTTGGTTACATGATTTATCTCTTGTACTTATATGTATATATAAATTTATATTGACTTGTGGATTATGGTGATCGTTCTGGGATTATTATAGATGCTGTGGTGGATTGTATTAATCTTATATTCCGACTTGTTAGATTTTTCTAGCATTGGTACAGCTTACTTTGTCATGTCTAATGATGAAGGATGGGCGTGTCCGACTCGTGTCTGATTATTCGGGCGCGGGTCGTGACATGGCCCATGCAGGTCGAGAGAGTCGCAACTAGTACAATTTCGTAGTGGTACTTGAACTAGAGCATCACTACAGCCTGCAGTAGGATATAGGATATAAGTTTAAGGTACTCAATCACATTAGAAAAAACTCTGATCTAATTCTTGCTGCTAATTGCGTTCATTTGAAATAAACTGTCCTCCTTTGATTATATCGCTTCTTTTTGAGTAATTGATTCTTATTTGATCTTTCTCCAAGATGGTGCAGACACGATCTCATCTCTCTGTAGCAGCAGATACTACTGAGAGGGCTGCCACTTCTTGTCCGGTCCAGGCAGATGTTGGGACCACAGCACCTCTCGTTCCTGCTCATGTAGGAGCGTTTGCAGCTTTTGGGGGTGTTTCACCACTTATTCTGAGGACTACCCCGGGGATTCAGGAGATGCTACCGCTACCCGCCTCAGGGGATAGTTGACATGGCACAGTTCTTTGCCTTCTTTCAGCAGAAAATGGAGGCTCAGCGGCGCCAGTCGGAAGATATGAGGCAGGACATTGACAATGTCCATCAGCTAGCCATGGTAGCAGTGAAGAAGGTGATTGTCCAGCCGCAAGGAGGGCAGATACAACAATACTAGCCGAGGACCCCAGACATTTAGGACTTTTAGAAGATGTGGCCGCGAGACTTCAAGGGTACCGAGGGTATCATATATGCCGACGACTGGATCGAGCATATAGAGGAGATCTTTTGACTCACGCAGATACCAGCTGGGACAGATAGAGGCAGCGGGCAGCCAGATGCAGAACCTTGCCCGCATATGGTACATGACCCGACCCCAGGGTTGGTACAGAGGGACAGACATGGAAAGCTTTCAAGAAGCTCTTCAAGGAGAAGTTCTTTCCCGATACAGCACTTGGCGCCTTGGAGACACAGTTCGAGAACCTGGTTGTGGGAAACCAGACAATAGAGGAGTATATCGAAGAGTTATGCCGCCTGGAGAGATTCGTTGAGGACCTTAGTGAGACGGCAAAGACAAGGAGGTTCAGGAAGTGCTTGGTCAAGGAAGTTAAGTCCTTAACCAATAGTGACAGAGATGCTACCTTTGAGGAGATTCTGTCGGGAGTTATGGCAGCGGAGGACAACCTTGAACTGAAGTTGAAGAGAGGTAATGATACCCAAGGAGCCGGTGGCAGTGGAGGCCCAGCCAAGAGGCCCCATTTTTATTAGCAACATCAGCAGAAGCCGTTCCAGCAGCAGCAGTTCCAGAGTCAAGATCGTGTGGTTTTTCAGTAGAGGCAGATACAGCAGGCACCTATACAGCAGCAAGCCATCGGTTGCACCTTCTGCAAGAAGCCAGGGCATGAATGGAATGACTGTAGGAAGAGGCTAGGCAAGTAACTACTTTATGGATCAGCGGAACAACAGCTGAGGGACTGTCCCTTATTTTCGGGATGTACAGCTCAGGGAGCAGGAGTCAAGGCTCCAACAGGACAATAGAAGGGACCATTGCAAACTTAGCAACAGAAGTTTATTCAACACCAACATTAGGCCCAAGGAGGTCAGCATGGGCGAGCTTTTGCCTTGTCAGCCGAGGATGCAGATGTAGTAGGGGATCTGATCGTAGGCTCTGTTCTTCTCGACACTTTTCCTATATTTGCTTTGTTTGATTCGGGGGCTTCCCATAGCTTTGTGTATGTATCATTTGCTATTAGACACCATCTTTCTTCTTAATTATTGCCTAGGACTTGCAAGATCACGACTAGGGGTGGTATCATCCTCCTCCGTGATATTTGTAAGGATCGAAGAGTAGTTTTGGGAGGCCGTGAACTAGATGTGAGTCTGCTCGTAATTCCATTACCGAACTACGATATTGTACTCGGGATGGATTTGTTGAGTAGGCACCATGCTGTTGGCCCATTGGTCATATGGTCAACCTGATTTTAATAATTGATTAAACTCTGTCTGGATATACAAAGCTAGTTGGGACATCTCGGATTCTTGTACATAATCAAGATTGGCTATCCACTCCGTTCAAGACTGAAGATCTGTTTGCCTAATCGAGTCTGTATTTCCTATGCAATATAATTTTCATTTTATTGGAGTCTAGAAATTTGTTGTATACCGAGTCGTACTGACAAATAGGCTATCCCTAAATGAGTTTAAAATGTTTTTAAAATGACCTCTCAAAAAGGTTTTCAAAAATCACCAAAAGCTTTTTTTCAAAAACCCTAACTAAACCCTGACTTAACCCTGACAGAATTCGGACAGAGTTCGGCCAGAGTTCGGTTTGTGGCCGTTGTGATTTTGAATCTCTGTAACTTGGTCCTCTTGCAGTTGCGAATTTGACCAAGATTTGGTCAAAGAGTTCTGCCCGAATTCTGCCCGAATTCTGACAGAAGTCTGCCTTTGGAACTCCTATAAATAGAGAAGGATTTCGATCATTTCAATTCACTCATTCACTTTCAATCTTCTCTCTATCTAAAGCTTTCAGTCTTCCAAAGAGTTTTCTAGAGCTTTCAATTTCAGATCCCAAGCTAGTTACAATCCTCTAGTCAATTTGCCAGTGCGGTACGGTCTAGAAGTTTCTGAGAGATTGTAATCAGAAGGCTTGATTGAAGAATACCTCTTCACATTTGAAGTTGGACGAGTTCTTTGTATCAAAGCTCGCGTTGTAGAAGTTGCAAAGACTTCGTAAGAAAACTTGCAGTTTTTCCAATAGTGGATTCAACTGGTAGCAAGAGTTCTACCGACTGGATTAGTCCTCAACAGAGGGATACCAGTATATATTGTTGTCTTTGCGTTTGCTCTCTTAACTTTGCCTTTACATTATTTTAATTGTGATTAATATTCTGTGATTGTGCTGCTAACTTTTTTAATTAGCATTATTCTGCAGCCAACTCTATTCACCCCCCTCTAGAGTATCACGCTTTACTATTTCGTTCCTACAATTGGTATCAGAGCGGGTGTTACAGGTAAAGCAAAGGTAACAGTGCAATTTTTTATTCATTTTAATTAACTGTTATATAGATCACAGCACAACACATGGCAACTGTAAAATTCACAAGTGAAGGCCAGGCCACAAACAGACCCCCACTGTTTGATGGTACGAATTATATATATTGGAAAACACGGATGAGTTTCTTCTTGAAATCTCTTGATTTTGATTTATGGTCCATTGTTCTTGATGGCTATCAAAAGCCACCTCGTATAAATGTTGATGGAGTTTTAGTTGAAAAATCCCATAGCAAATATACAGAGGAAGAAAAAAAAAGGGCCAGTCTTGACGCACGTGCCATTAATGCTCTCTTTTGTGCTTTAGACAGAACTGAATTTAACAGGGTGTCTATCTGCACAACGGCTAATGAAGTATGGAAGCTACTCGAAGTCACACATGAAGGCACGATTCAAGTCAAGGAATCTAAAGTCAGCAGACTTACTCAAGAGTATGAGGCGTTCAAAATGAAGCCCAATGAAACAGTTACACAAATGTTCGAGAGGTTCTTGGATATTGTAAATCCTTTGTTGTCTCTAGGCAAAGATTACAGTAACCATGAAAAGATTCGCAAACACATGCGATCCCTCACCAAGAACTGGATTCCAAAGGCTACTGCAATCATTGAAGGGAACGATCTCACAACTATGTCCTTCGAAGTACTCATGGGTAAGCTACTCACTCATGAACTGGAGCTACAAGATTTTGAAGAGCCTGTACCAAAGGAGAAGACTATTGCCCTCAAGGCTAAGCACAGAAAAGCTGCTGAAGATGACTCAGACAGCAGTAGATCTGACGCTGAAGATCAAGCACTCATAGCAAGGAAGTTGAAAAGATTCATGAGACATGAGAAGAGAGTCAAAGAGAACAACAGCAACAACTGGTACCAAGAAGATGCTATCTGCTATGGTTACAAGAAGAAGGGACACATGAAGAAGGATTGTCCCACAAACTTATCATCAAGCAAGAAGAGCAACAAGTATGAAAAAGGGAACCTGAAGAGATCAACATCACGGAAATATGCCAACACCAGCATATAGCATGAAAGTGAAGCCAGCGACTCAGAAGACGAACAATCAGAAGACGCTGCAAACGTATGCTTTATGGCATCCGATCAGGTACCTACTGAACCTGTAGTTGATACTTATGATGACTTCACCTTTGAGCAATTAGGAGATGCCTTCAGTGACCTGAAGACTGATTACAGGAAACTGCGTAGTAAGTATCAGACCTCTAAGAAGGTACACAAAGAGTATAAAGGTGAAATAGGTAGACTTACCGACCTACTAGCTGAGGTTAGAAATAATGTTAGTGAGTCTGGTGAGCTTTCTTCAATAAAGCTCTTATTACACGAGACTACCAAGTCATCTGAAGAGAAAGATAAAATTATTGACCAACTCAAGAAAGAACTTTCTATAGAGAAGAAAAGTCTTCAATGTGCACAAATCAGAATGGAATCACTTACTTCTGATTATACTATGTTGTATGACACTTCCAAAAGATTGGAAATTAGGTTAGGAAAACAGCCTGAGCCTGCTGCTTCCTATCCTAACACGTGTCACTTACCGAGAAATCGAAACATTCCCAAGCCAAACACTGTCAGACCTAACCCTATCAAACCTTTACCCCAAAAGGTTAAGCCCAAACAAGATTATAGGTATGCTTTCTTCTATACTAGAAAACCTAAACCTACCAACCATGCACACCACTCAGCTTTCAACACTCGACATGCACAATGTCATTATTGTGGCCTCATTGGTCATATATCATCTGCATGTAGAATGAGAAAGCTTGTAGATTTAAATGTTTATGCTTGGATACCTAAAGCTAACAATTCAGGACCCTACAAGAAATGGGTACCAAAGGTTTCATCTGCAAACTGTTTTGTAGGTGGAACACCCTTCACATGCTAGAAGCAAATGGATCCTCGACAGCGGTTGCTCTCGGCATATGACCGGTGACGCTACCCTATTTGCAACACTGTTGAAGAAAAAGAAGGAAGGCTATGTCTCCTTCGGTAATAATTTGAAAGGGTATATTATTGGTATCGGTGATGTTGGTAAGTCTCCCTATCCTGTAATTAAGGATGTCTGTCTGGTTACCGAGTTGAAACATAACCTACTCAGCATAAGTCATCTAGTTGATCATGGTTATGGCATCAACTTTGGCAAAGACAAATGTACTATAGTTGATAGCTCAACTGGTAGTACTATCTTTGAAGGTATCAAGGAAGACAATATATATGTTTTCTATTTGTTAGAAGAAACTAACATTTCAGGTAGATGCTTACTGGCCAAGAGTGATGAGAGTCATATGTGGCATATGAGACTCGGTCATGCTAATTTGGATACAATATCAAGATTATCCACAAAGAAGCTAGTACGCGGTTTACCGGACATTACATTCAAGAAGGATTCGGTATGCAGTCAATGTGAAAGGAACAAAGCTACTAGATCCACTTTCAAGTCAGTAAATACAGTATGTACTACTAGACCTCTACAATTGCTTCATATGAACTTATTTGGTCCTAGCAGAGTTGCTAGCCTCGGAGGTAAACTTTATGCTTTCGTAATTATAGATGATTTCTCTAGATACATGTGGGTATATTTCTTGACACGTAAGAATGATGCATTATCCGAATTTGTCGCCTTTTGCAAGAAAGTTCAGAATGAAAAAAGGTTACATGATCACTCGCATTAGAAGTGATCATGGTGGCGAATTTGAAAATGCTGATTTTGAGCGATTTTGTGACACACACAGTTTTATACACGAGTTCTCCTGCCCTAGGACTCCACAACAAATGGAGTTGTGGAACGTAAGAACAGAACTCTAACCGAAATGGCCAGAGTGATGTTAAACTAGTTTAGTCTACCGAAATATTTCTGGGCTGAAGCTGTCAACACAGCTTGCTTTGTTCTCAATAGAGTTCTAATTCGACCCAAATTGAAGAAGACTCCATTTGAGTTATGGTTTGATAGAATTCCTTCAGTTTCATACTTTAGAATTTTTGGTTGTAAATGTTTTATTCTTAATACAAAAGACAATTTGGGAAAATTTGATGAAAAGGCCGATAAAGGTATATTTTAGGTTATACGGCCAAGAGCAAAGGATACAGAGTCTTCAACAAACGTACCATGATCATCGAAGAGTCAATCAATGTCACCTTTAATGAATTAAATCAAATGACGATTGATGACAATGACGAAGATACATCTGTACCAAGCTCAACTCCAGCTGATTCTCAACCAAGCTCTGCACTAGCTGAACCTCCTAGAGAAGATCCAAGAACCAGCTACCTTCAGAATGAAGCGAAAAGGTTAAAATTTATAGCTAATCATCCAAAGGATTTGGTAATTGGTAATATTACCAAGGGAGTAAGTACTCGTACATCCTGTAGAGATATTGTTTCTAGTGTTGCTTTTATTTCACAGCTAGAACCTAAAACTATTGATGAAGCATGTAGTGATAGTTTTTGGATAGATGCTATGCAAGAGGAATTAAACCAATTTGAATGGAATCAAGTTTGGGAACTTGTTCCCAGGCCTGTTGATCATCCGGTCATTGGCACCCGTTGGGTATTCCGAAACAAACTGAAGGAGAATGGTTTAGTGACACGTAATAAGGCTCGACTCGAAGCTCAAGGATACAATCAAGAAGAAGGTATCGACTACGATGAGACTTATGACCCAGTTGCGAGATTAGAATCTATTCGCATGTTATGTGCATTTGCATGTTTTCATGATTTCAAACTTTTTCAAATGGATGTGAAAAGTGCTTTTTAAATGGATTTATAAAAGAAGAAGTTTTTGTAGCACAACCTCCAGGTTTTACGGATTTCAAAAATCTAGATCATGTTTTCAAGTTAAAGAAAGCTCTATAACGGTTTAAAACAAGCCCCTCGTGCTTGGTATGATCGTCTAAGCTCTTTTCTACTTGACAACGGTTTTTTAAAAGGGAAGGTTGACACTACACTGTTTATTAAATCTTTTAATGGCAAGCTGCTTTTAATTCAAATCTATGTTGATGATATTATATTTGGATCTATTGATGCATCTCTGTGTCAAGAATTTTCTAAGTGTATGCAGAATAAGCTTGAGATGAGCATGATGGAAGAACTGAAATTCTTTCTCGGATTGCAAATCAAACAAACTGATAATGGGACATTCATAAATCAAGCCAAGTACACAAAAGACTTGCTAAAGAAGTTCGATCTGGACAATGTCAAACCTATTGGCACTCCAATGGCAACTTCAACAAAGCTTGATTCAGATGAACAAGGCAAGCCAGTCGACACACGTAAGTATCGAGGTATGATTGGTAGTTTACTTTATTTAACTGCTAGTCGTCCAGATATAATGTTTAGTGTTTGCCTGTCTGCACGTTTTCAAGCTAACCCAAAGGAATCACATCTGTCCGCAGTTAAGCGTATCTTCCGATACCTTAAGGGTACTTCTTCTGTTGGCTTGTGGTATCCCAAAACTAAATCCTTTGACCTTATCGGTTATTCGGATGCAGATTTTGCTGGATGCAAAGTTGATAGAAAAAGTACAAGTGGCACATGTCATTTCTTAGACAAAGCTTTAGTCTCTTGGTTTAGTAAAAAGCAAAATTCTGTAGCCCTATCAACAACCGAGGCTGAGTACATCACCGCAGGACGTTGTTGTGCTCAGATTTTGTGGATGAAACAAACCCTAGAAGACTATGATTTATTTTACACACATATTCCCATTTTTTGTGATAACATGAGCACTATTAATTTGACTAAGAATCCTGTATGTCACTCTCGTACTAAATATATCGAGATTCGACAACATTTTCTTAAAGATCATCATCAAAATAGAGATATAAACCTTGTGTACATAGATACTGAAAATCAATTAGCTGACATCTTCACTAAACCTCTAGCGGAAGATCGTTTCAATTATTTACATCGAGAATTAGGAATTTTGGACGTCAATAATATTAATTGATTTTGTTTTATGATTATATCTCAATACGCAAAAACTGTGATAGAGACAAGCCAATAAAGAGTCTGTCTGTCACCACAACTACGGTTGAAGCGAAGCAGTATTTAAGAATTCCCCGGTAAACCTCCGCCAGCTGGGACAGTACTCCTACAGCTAATCTGAGACAGTCGCTGTGTAACGACATTTAATTCATAAAATATTATTAATTATGTTATTTGAAGGCTAAAATAACTAATCTTTGAATTAAATATTTGAAATGAGACAATGAAAAAGAAGTGGCAAAAATCAACTTTGAAGAACCCTAGGCGAATTCGGCCAGAGTTCTGACCGAATTCGGCCCGAGTTCGGTTGAGGGTATCTGTGTATATATCCAGAACCCGAGAGCTTCTTCTCTTTCATTGCTTCCAAACCATTTCAAACAGCAGCAGCAGTCGACCCGAGCCATCAAACCCTAGTTCTTCACCAATCTTTTCCTTCTAATCTACTTGGTGAAATCTCTCCAAAATTTGAAATCATGCGGAGATCGACATTCTCTACAACATATCCTGATTTCGTGAGGTATAACTCCCTCTCTCTCCACCTTTCAATTTGTGCTTTTTATTTCAATGGCACCTAGATTTAATCCATTCAAGAGGAAGAAGAAGACCACTCCTAGTGAGGAAGGGTCGTCTTCGAATCCACACACGGATTCACTCTTTTCGCCGATCCAAACGAGCGACGGCGCTTTCGATGGGTTTTTCTTTTAAACCCTCGACCAAGCCCTATTATGGTACGGTGATTTTTCTACCCGATCTATATGCGGCGGAGGCGATGGCAAACTCCTTGGCTGATCTTCGTTTTGCTCAGACTGGTCATTCAGCCAGTTCCATCCCTCGAGATCCAGCTTTTTTAGGTTACCGCTGTGAGGATGAGGCTGTCCATGCCTACTTCCAGCCAGGTAATGCCTATGATTGGTATCGTGCACCTCGTGACTACGTTGGTGAGTTCTATGCTGGCGCCCCTACTCATCCTTCTGGCGCTGGTACTTCTGGTACTGGTCCTTCAGGATATGCTGGTCGAGCTGACGTTGGTGATGACGAGGATAGTGATGAGGAGATGTGATTTGATTTTTTAGTGACATTCTATTGTATACTTGGAAATGCTCCAACATTCCAAGTTTTTATCAATATTTCTTTTTATCAGTACTTTTGATATTTATCAGAACTTTGTATTATGCTTTCAGTACTTTTATCTTCATGGACATGCTTATGGTGTTTCGTTTATGATACTTCAGTTTATTTCAGCACTTTGTTTTAGCACTATCTCTTTATACTGCTTCTTCATTACAAACTGCCTGTGAAATAGCATGCCTGAGATTTTTTTTATGTTTTTGAAACAATAGCATGCCTGTGATAATATTCTTTAGAGACAATACATGCGTGCAATGATCTCTCTAATTTTTATGCCTTATATGTTTTCCACTATTTGTTCCTTATGCATTAATTGCGGGGAGCCTTCTGCATTAAATGCGGGGGAGCCTTCCTTGTGCAATTATTTGCTAAGTGACAAAGGGGGAGAAAATTAAAGATCTAACAATATTTTTTTGAGTTAAACACAGGACATTAACAATTTCACGTTTTGATTCTTTTTGAACAAGCTTAATGTTATATCATTCATAGTTTGTCAATTATCAAAATGGGAAGATTGTTGGCCCATTGGTCATATGGTCAACCTGATTTTAATAATTGATTAAACTCTGTTTGGATATACAAAGCTAGTTGGGACATCTCGGATTCTTGGACATGATCAAGATTGGCTACCCACTCCGTTCAAGACGAAGATCTGTTTGCCTACTCGAG